>KZ654073.1:2393-15685 GCA_001010745.2 Gerris buenoi
TGTATAATATATATATATATATATAAAAGAAACAATTTCATTCCGTTAGCGATTAATTGTAAAATACAATTAAAAAATACAATTATCAAATAACAATTTAATCAGAGTCTGACGTATGTCCCTTATCCAATCTCATATTAATCATGTTTTAAAAACAAGTATTTTTAAATTAAATACGTATTATGTATTTAAATTTCTGGATAAAAGATTTCTTCTACCTTTAGTATTCTGGTAAAAAGGGCTTTTCAAAAAAGTTCGATTATTTAGCAGCCTGTTTGTATTTATAAATTAACAGGAAGGGGAAAACGTTCCCTATTACAGGTGTACGAAAAAGGTTTTGGGTAGTGCAGTAGCATACTCTTGAAATTGGCTGAAATACATTAGGCGATTGAATTTCTAGGTGATTTAGAGGTCTTGGTAGCACTGTCCTCCCCTCCCCCGTCCTCTCAAAGGATGTTTTTTTAGGGATGAGGAAGGTTCTGTCACTAGGGTATAAAGGTAAGGTAGGGTCCGAATTGACCCTGAGAAGGGCTCAACCTTCCAGTTTGATCCCTTGAGACCAAATTGACGGAGCAATTTCCCGCTTCTTTAGATTCGAAACAGTTTTGTACTTTGAGTTCCGTCTCTAATTGGGGAATTTAACTCGTAAGTCCTTTTTTTATTGATACATGACCTCTTTCAGAAAATAACACTAATGTATGCCAAATTTCGTCAATATATCAGCCCAGTAATTTAAGCTACACGCTTATACACCGACGACTGACGACAGACAGAAATTTTTTAAAAACAATTTTTTGAACTCAAGGGACCTCAAAACATGACAAAATCTTAAAACCGAATTTTCACGCCATCACAATAATTTCTCTTTATGTGAGATAGTAAAAAACAATATAAATGTAAATGCATCGTACACGATGCATGTGTAAATGCTGTCGTGTCGTTCTTTCGTTCTGTTGCTTAATTTTTGTCAACCAACATATTATTATCCTCATCTGATTTTTGGCTGGTATGTCATACTTCACGTATTGTTGGACCTGTATAAGTTTCGACCTTTTGTACCAATTTGTTTCTCTTTCACACGCACACAAACATACACTTATTTACACCTATATCTTAAAAATATTTATTTTAGTTCCTAGGGGGCTCTGCCCCCTACTCGCTTCACTCGTCAACCCCCGAGAAGCGGCCGCTGCCACGTTGAGGCACTCTAAAGTGAAGCATTAAAATTGATCTCATGTTTCTTTTCAATGTTGACAAATACATAAATGCTGTAAAATATCACGTTAGCTATAGAAAGTACTGAAAAGGACTGTTGAGAAAATTCCTGAGAAAGACTGATTTAGCGATCTTTTTGCAAGGTGTGTGCATAGTTATGGAATGAGAAGGTTGAGGTGGAGATGCGTGAGTATGTAGTTAGGGCATGCGGATATATGGTGGGGGAAGCCAGACTCATATCTACTTTCTTTGTCTCTCCCACATTCCTATATACCTCCTTTCAACTTCTCCCTTACCTCTCTAATCACCCTCACTCTTTCTATCCAGAGGATAGTATCTCATCAAAGCGCCCTCCTTTCTCCCCCATTTACTCCTGTCGCGTTCTTTCACACAGATATTGTATTGCACTCTCACTGAACTCGTTTGTTTACAAAACTTTTTTAATATTATAGATAGAAATGAAATTATATGATTTGTCGAAAGTAGAAAGGTTTGCGGGCGCAGATGGCCCAAATTAATTGCAACCGTCTGCACTCTTCAAAGTTTGCTAAATTAATATAATTTATGTAAAATATCAAAACAATTTTAACAGATTTTAAAAAAAAATAGGGGGGAGGGGGTTTTAATAAATTTGACAATGGTGGGTAGTAACAGTACAAAATCATTTAAGTATACAGAATAGGATGCTAGGAAGCGCTATGTGCTGCACTTGTCAGACTATTTTCTTTATAGATCCTTTACGTTTTTAAGATATTTAGCTAAAATTTTGAATTTAGGGTAGTTAATTCTTTGTGTTTTTACTCCCCTCTGTTGTTTTAGAATGTAATAAATGGCTGACTAAATAACTACTAAGATAAAGGGATATTTAGTCCAAAGTACTTTTGGACAAAGGAATATTACACTTCTGTTTTTATAAAGGGGTAACAGTCTAAAGAAGAATATCTCGTACACCTTCTTTTAATTGTTACTTCCCTCTGTTATATTTATAAGGGGAGTAACAGTCTAAAAAAGAATATCCCCTATACCTTCTTTTAATTGTTACTTCCCTCTGTTAATTTTATAAGGGAGTAACAGTCTAAAAAAGAATATCCCCTACACCTTCTTTAAATTGTTACTTCCCTCTGTTATTTTTATAAGGGGAGTAACAGTCTAAAAAAGAATATCCCCTACACCTTCTTTTAATTGTTACTTCCCTCTGCTATTTTTATAAGGGAAGTAACAATCTAAAGATGTGCCGAATCTAGGTTACGCTGTAGGGCTTACCAGAGGTTTAGAGGTTGCTGCGGACCTATGTTTAAATAAAGCTAAATAATTTCCTGCTTCCCTTTGTATATGATTTTTAGGAACCCTGTATAAATGTATTAATTTTAAATTTTATACAAAGGCTAAGTCACCTAAGGGCATACATTTGGTTTTAACTCTTTCTGATATTTTATGAGCTCTAAAGTTTGCTGAAATAGTCTCTCGACTCTTCCTGATATTTTATGAGCATTAAAAACTTTCTTTTAGTTTGCTGAAATAGTCTATTGACTCTTCCTGATATTTTATGAGCATTAAAAACTTTCTTTTAGTTTGCTGAAATAGTCTCTCGACTCTTCCTGATATTTTATGAGCATTAAAAACTTTCTTTTAGTTTGCTGAAATAGTCTATTGACTCTTCCTGATATTTTATGAGCATTAAAAACTTTCTTTTAGTTTGCTGAAATAGTCTCTCGACTCTTCCTGATATTTTATGAGCATTAAAAACGTTCTTTTAGTTTGATGAAATTGTCTCTCAAGAAACATATGGAGTTATTGAGACGGTCGCTCCTTATTTGCATTAACAGTTAAAGGAAACGAAATGAAATTCTCTATTTTTAGGTCTGATAGTATACGCTATTTTTCTCCTACTTTTATCTGATGTGCTAAATGGGTCAATTCTGTTTCCAGTTATTTTCTAGCTTTAGGCTGGGTATTTTTCAACTTCAGAAAGGCTTGCTTCGCTGTTAGATTATTGTTTCAGATAGTACCCTGTAGACAGGCACTAGGCACTAGGCACGCACCTTTACCTTCTACCCAAGATACATCATGTCCCGAACAGCAAAATCTATATCTACGCACTTGAATAAAATCTCTTTTAGGGTTATTTTAAGGGTATGAAAAATATTGTTTTTTTATTCTCTAGATTCTACTTGAGATATAAAAATAGTTTATCTACGACTTGCACTGTAAGTAGACTTTAAATTGCTAATAACAGGGAGGGAAGTGTTACTTCCCTCCCTTGGGAGTAAAAAAACAGTCATACCAACTTAAAAGGTATTTTTTAGGTAAATTTTAAGTATTATGTTGTTTTTTTAGCTGTTTTGTTTACTTTTTTTCGGGAAGGTTACTTTAGGTTATCATACAAAGTCTTTAAATTAAAAACAAACTAAACGTAATTAAATTAAAAACGTATATATTTAGTATAAGAATTGTTATTTTAATAAATCAAGTAACTAAATATCAGTTTAAGGTGTTTAAATTGCGTGAATTTGTAGGTAAAACTTTTATATTTACAAACTTAATAGCTATTACCCATGGTGCACTAGTCGTAGATAAAATTTAATACGCAACATGGATCGAAGTATTTCTACTCTCGGGATTATCTCTCTCGGCAAGCCTCGAGAGCTAATACTACAGTCATCTCCCTCGGCCTTCGGCCTCGGGAGCTAAGTTTTCTCCTTCGGCGTTGCCTCAGGAGAAAACTTAACCTCGAGCCGGAAAACATACTTCTCTCCCTTGTTGCGTAAATAACTATTTTCGACCAAAGATATAGAGTGAGTGATAAACGCTATTTTGAGATTTTTTTTATTTTTGACTATTAGTATGGCACATACCTTCCTCGTGTCCTGTAATTAAATGAATAGTCACATGAATATAAAATTTGTAATCTCTCTAGAAATTGAAAGAGTGGTTTTTTGGCCCTGTTTCGATTCATGGTGGGGTCACATTTGTTTTTTTTTATTTTTGTTGTTCCGGTTTCGATTCCTAAAGGGATCAAATTTGTTTTTATTGATTTTATTGGTCCTGTTTTGATTCCTAGTGGAGTCACATTTGATTTTATTGATTTTTTGGCCCTGTTTCGATTCCTAGTGGGGTCACATTTGTTTTATTGATTTTTTGGCCCTGCTTCGATTACTAGTGGGGTCACATTTGTTGTTATTGATTTTTTTGGTACTGTTTCGATTCCTTGTGGGGTCACATTTGTTTTTATTTCATTTGACACAGCGAATATTTAGTAAACTGACTGCATCGGTGAAAAATACCTATGTGCCGGGTAGAGGGCATTTATTATTTATACTTGATAATTAAATACTGCAAAATTAATCGATGATAATCAAATATTTTGCATTTATAAAGTAAACTTTTATTTTGGTTTCTCTTAAAACATCTAATATTAATTAATTTTGGTTTCAGAGGAAACAACAGTATTTGCTGTAATTCGGTTAATCCTTATTCTTTGTAGTAATGGATCCCCAGAGTCTTTAGGGAATCTATTATTGTAATAGCAATAGTAATACCTATTTTTAAAAATGTATAAATTTAGAGAAAATGTATAAGAAATAATACATATTTTCATTATTAAAAATTATAACTCCAAGCTTAGCAAAGGTAATGGAAACATTTGGATGATTCTAAGGCATATTTTATTTGTTTTCAAATTCAAAATTTTCTCATAAGAAAATTATTTCTGTGATTTGAGATGCAGAAAACGGGACATATTATCCATTCAAACGCGTTTTTACTTTCTCATTCAAAGAGAAAGTATAATGATGGCGCCAAAATTAGTTTTTGAGATTTTGATGGATTTACACGTTTTGAGGTCCCCTAAGTCCAAAAAAGGGGTTAAAAAAAAAAATAAGTCTGTCGTCTGTGCAGACACCTGGCCTAAACAACTGGGCCAATTTTTACGAAATTTGGCATACGCATGTTCAGAAAAATCATACCCCGAGGCGAAATCGAGAAATTAATTTTAGCTTCACATTTGAGGGCGCTACCCCCCAAAATCTCTGAAAAAAACTTGATAAAAATTATTTCTCGAAAACAGTTCCGATGATTTTGATACACAAAAAAATTCTAAAATATAGTCAATTTAAATACGAATCTAACGATATAAGCCGTTTTCCCGGGAAAAATCTAGTTCCTGATAAAATAGCTTAAAACGCGGACAGAGAGTGCCTGGGTTCGATTCCCCGCCCGGGAGAAGTTATTTCTATGGTAAATTTTGATAAAATTTTCAATAATAATTAAATGTACGTACAAAAGCTAATAAATAGAAAACACTGGGCTAAGTAATTATGAACTTGTATATGAGAAAGTTTGTCTGAGTTGTCTCGGACCAATTTTTGTTAGTGAAGTTTGTTTCTAATGTAAAATGTGGTTTACGAAGGGTGGTTACGTGCCATGAAATGGGTTACATAGGGTGTTAAATATACTGGGTGAAGACGCTCTGAGTACATTTTTTTATTTGGTTTAGTTCTTGAACTAATTCATCTCTAAACTATGTTTTTTTTTTAATTGCATTTTTCGTGTCCCTTCCCCCTCCTTTTTAACAAATCAACGGAAAAATCTGAATTAAGTCATAGTTATTCTTTGTCAAAAAAGAAAAACTTAATTTTATTTTAAGGATTTCACTTCCGAGCTTACCGAAGGTAAGCTTTTAAAGGTTAGGTTTTATTTCACAAAAGTTCTAGTTGAAACAAACTTTTAAATGACCGCCATCTTGATTGCTGGGCTGATTATGCTGGTTAATGAACACGTTCTTTTTGTTACATTGCCTTTGTGTGTGCTGAAAGCACATAATTAGGCAATTTATTTGTATTGTTGTTACTGCTGGTTTAATGTCGCATTTAAGTATGTAATTAAAATGTATTCGCTATGAAATACTCTAAAATTGGTGTGGTTTCCACTATTAGCGTTAAAATAATTTATAAAATAAAGACAAAGCAATTTAAAAGAGTTTATGTTATGTTGAATATTAAGACGCTAAATTCGTTAGTATTTCTGCCCAATATATTCATATAACCTCTCGGAGTTCTTTTTATGATTTATTATCATAATATTTTACTTTCTGTGAAAAATAATTTAAAAATCTTACTACAAATAACTATTAAATAAAGTAACCTCATATTTTCCTCTGTTTTATTTTATAATTGAACCCATTCGCATATCAAATTGTCAGTTAGCAAATCATATTTAAATTTTGTTTAACCTTTTTTTTTGCAACACTATTAGGCAAGAAATTACTATGTGTATGTTAGTCCATTTATTTTCGTGTATACATCAGTCTAAAAGAAGTTAACAGTTCTTCTTTTTTATCTCATGCTTTTCTGACCTTTAACATTAAAAACAGGGTCTGAAATTATACTTGGGTTACTTTGACCTTTCACATTTTTTGATTGTTATAATTCTGGATTTTCTTGGGTTTAAAAGAAAATGAACGCTAAGTTTTTAAAAACAAAAATTTCTATTCTAATACTTATATCTATCTTATAGTCTCTCAGACTTGTCAGTTTTTCAGATAGTTTGTGTGTCAGTGTCTCTGTTAGGCTTTTCTGATAGTTTGTGTGTCAGTGTCTCTGTTAGGCTTTTCTGATAGTTTGTGTGTCAGTGTCTCTGTTAGGCTTTTCTGATAGTTTGTGTGTCAGTGTCTCTGTTAGGCTTTTCTGATAGTTTGTGTGTCAGTGTCTCTGTTAGGCTTTTCTGATAGTTTGTGTTTCAGTTTCTCTTTTAGACTGTCTGTTTGTGTGTCAGTCTCTTTGTTAGGCTTTTCTGATAGTCTCTCTGGCTAAAATTGACCTTGCATTTACAGATCATTTTTTGACCATAGGGGGCCGGTGTAGCCGAGTAGTTAGCGCACTCGACTCTGAAACCAAGGTCTAAACCCCGGGTGTGAGTTCGAATCCCAGAGAGGTGAGACATATTTCACACTGATGATCTCATCGAGTAGATGAGTAAAGTGGCCTAAATAGATATCCCTCGTCCTGTATTAATCCTGGCTGTTGATCGAGACAAAACCCAAAAGAAGAAAAAAAAAGCAACTAAAGTTTGCTTCCTAGCTTACCGAAGGTAAAGGAAGCTAGGTATGTGATCGTTCTAAAGAACGAAACAATTTTAGGTCTCCATTTTCAAAAATTCCAAGGCAGAAATCCGTTTCAAAGTATGTCAGGGAACATTTTTAGTTCCGTGTCTATCTGTTTGTTATTCAATACTTGCGAACCAAGATATCATAGAAACTAATCGTCTGATTTTAATGGAATATGGATGGCAGGTCATAATTAGCCCACTGATTTGTCCCATATAATATAACAGAAGTTCTAACCTTCTGCGCCAAATTTTTTTGGTTTTCTTCATGTGCACAAAAATACATTTAATTACTTCTATATCTTCATAAGTACTCATCTAACTTTTATTATATTTGTATATTTAGTCGAAAGTAGCCCGTAGATAGGCCCAAATTAATTTCAACTGTCTGCGCTTTTTAGATTTTGCTAAATTAATAATTTATTTATTTATTTTTATCAGGGTGTCACACAACAACTCAATACTTTAATTCATGTACTGTATAAAAATT
Organism: Gerris buenoi; assembly: GCA_001010745.2. Taxonomy (NCBI): domain Eukaryota; kingdom Metazoa; phylum Arthropoda; class Insecta; order Hemiptera; family Gerridae; genus Gerris; species Gerris buenoi. The sequence goes on from KZ654073.1 coordinate 10,201, forward strand.
ATTTTGAAAGATTTAGAAAACGGGGGGAAATTAAATAAATTTGTGTGACCCTCAATCATTGATAGCTTTGGCCCCACGTTGGGCGCCAGTGTAAAAGTAATAGTTACTAATAACTAACACAGGTAATAGGTAAAAGCATATCGTATATAAATGTATTATTAATTTACATTGAATTTAATCATTGATGGCTTGTCAACACAGTGTCACATTTGACAATAATTAGTTGTAAAAGCATAAAATCATTCAAATTATGCTAAAGGACGCAAGGAAGCTATGTGCTACATTACTTGGCTGACAATTAATTATATTGACTGTATAATTATTGCTTTGAAAGTTCATTGAACGAAATAGAGGTTAATTTATAAGGAGGAATTGTCAAAAATAGATTTTGTTAATAAGGGACGGATGAAGAATTTGGGAAGGCAAGTCTGTAAGCTTTGGAATTTCCGCTATCTTTGAATAGGGGAGATCTTTACTAAGGAATGTAAGACATTATTAAGAAGACTGGAAACATACTCGATATGAGAATATTATTAGATAAATATATTTATATGTTTAAGTTTATTTATGATGAAGCTATAATGAGTTGTCGAAATAATTTATTTAACATTTTACAATAACAGTTTTTTTTAAAAAAAAAATATGTAAAGGAGAAAAAATCTGTTTAAAGACTTAGAGAAAAATCGAGAAGAGTCGATTTTTCTTGAGATTTTTTTACTGTTAGTTCATTTTTCGCTTATTGCTCAGGTTTGTCGCTGTTTAAGTGGAAACAAGAGGTTTTTTTTCGGGGAAACGACTCATACCATTAGATTCGTATTTAAATTAATCACATTTTAGAATTTTTAAATCAATATTTCTTTAGAACCGTTTCACGTTTTTTCAGAGTTTTTGGGGAATAGCGCGCCTAAATTTGGAACTCAAAAAATTTATTTTTCGATCTCGCCCCGGGGCATGAATTTGTTAAACATTTATGTTAAAAAAAAATTGTCAAAAAAATTTTTAAAAAATAAAAAAATCGTCAAAAAGAACCTAGCAGTTTAGACTTCATGCGTCTGCACAGACGATAGAAGACAGACAGACATTTCTTAAAAATAACTTTCTTGCGGACTTTGGTTTAGAGTTCATACAAGTTTTGGTTTTTTGGTGAAATCTTCATCATAGTGGTTTAAACGGGATATAAAACTCTTTGTGACGTGACTTTTATGGAAAAACCAAACCATGCCTTATATTACAAGACGCCCACATAAGTCTACACACCAAGTGAACCATTGTTGTTAAGGACGTAATTTAAAAAAATAAAGAAAAGACTTGCAAATCGTATGCATATCAAATACACAATACTAAGGAGAGGAGAAAATCCTGTAAAGGCTTAGATCTAACTAAATTTATTTACTTTATTAAACTAGATCGCAAAATAATTTTAAAGGTACGAAGTAAACCCGTAAATAGATAAAATAGTCTAGCAATTAGTGTGACATATAACTTCCACCCATCATGTCACGTATACTATTGATGTCATCCATGTAAAACTAATTATGTATTGCCTTATTTAATAATTGGTTCCCCTTTTTCTTACTTAATCAGTTAAATATATTAATTTTGCATAATTTAATATGCGGTGACAATTAAAAAGTAATCTGGAGCTCTCTGCGAGGATTTTTTTTAACAAAACGTCTACATTTCATAAAAATCAGATAAGTACATTTGAAGATATAGGTGTAAATGAATGTTTGTGCGCTTTTGGAAGAGAAAAAAACGAGCTGCAATGGGCTAATTTTGACGCACCAAACAGTAATAATTAATTCAAATGTGAAATCTATTTTTTTTTTTTTTTAAAGATTTGTTGGTTCGCAAAAAATAATTGAGAGACAGACAAAAAACGAAACCAAAAATGTTTAATGTTATCTGAAATGGATTTCTGTCCACATAATTTTGATATCAGAAACATAAAAAATAAAAATTATTCGTCAGAATGATCGCATAGCTTCTGTTACCATCGGTGAGCTCGGAAGTAAAATAATAATAGATAATTTAGTATCGACGAATCTTTGTTTTGTCTACGGTATTATCCATCTATGTCTTAATTTATTCTTAAGTTCATTTTTACTCAAAACTCTCTCTNGGGTTTCGAGGTCTAGAAACACTTATGCATCTCCCGACCTACTGTAGTTATATATTTGAAATTTGGAATTCAGTTTAAATAACCTTTTTTTTGCCCAAAAACAAGAAAAATGTTAACACAAATAAAACGATATTTTTCCTACTATAGGTAGTGAGGAAAAGTAAAATAACATAGGGGAGTAATAATCTAAAGAAGTACAACAATAATTAATTAATCTACTTTAGCAATAATTTCTAATAAGTTATTGTTACTAACTTCACTAAAGTATAATTTATGATCATCTATTTTATTACTAATGCACTTCCTATTTAACCAGATTTTCATTTTCTTCATTTTTTAATTTGAGTTTATTACCCTTTTAAATTTTAATAATGAACTAAAAAATTGAAAGCTTTCCAAATTAAGTCCTTTTTACTAGCAGGAAAAAAAAATAGAGTAAAAAAAAAGAAATAAAAAACAAAATCTGAATAATTATCCTTTTTAAGTAAATGTAAAAATCGTTGCGTTAAACTTTTTCCTTTCCTAACATTTCTAAAATATTACATTTTCTTTTTTTTTATTAATAGAGTTTTCTCTTCATTATTACTGTTTCTCACTTATTTTTCCTCTACTTGAATCCTTCAAATAGCTTTTTAGAAAACTTACCTTTTTTTCTCCCATTTTGATATCTTCAATGGAAATTAACACAAAAACCCGGCAAAAACAGTTACAAAAACAAGTAGCGGCTTTTCCTTGCGAAATTTAAAAAGGGCATAGCATCCCCTAAAAGGTTGTGCAAAAGACCATAAAAGGTGTTTGGCTGGCAAATAAATAATTGTATAATACCTCGGGTTTGTATAGGGTTGTTGGTTGCCACCCCTTGGAGGGTAGTATGGGGGCGCTCTCTTCGTACTGCCGCCTTCAGGCCCCCAGTTGATTGCGCGCCTTCGTAAGCCGCTCTTCGTACTGAGTACGACATCTCACTCTTACTAACCCGACAAACAATTTTTATTAATTTTTTGTTCATTATTAATTTTATTTAATTAACACATTTATATATAATTTTTTCAAAATCTATTTACAATAAATATAACAATAAAAAAATATTTTAATTTAGTGTTTATTTATAANAAAAAAAAAAATCCACAAGTTGTTTCTGTATTGTTTGTTAGAAAAGGCTGAGTCGACCTGATAAATATTTATTGTCTTGGCACTCAACTAATGACTGGGGCTGACTATAAAGTTGTTTACTCTTGGAAGCCTCCCCCATCTCCTCTTTACATCTTAATAGTTCCTCCAAGTCAACCAAGATAACGAATAAAGAAGGGGAAGTCGAGCTTTCAACTTTTCTTTTATATCAGATTCAATGTTGTTGCAACAAAAAAAAAGTTGAATGACCTTAAGATTGACAATACTGATCCATTTAACATTTTTCTAGTATTTTAGTTAAAACTCTTTTCTTGAAAAAAAAAGAAGTTTTTTTTTAATTTTTTTAACTTTGGATTTATTTATTTATTTGCTTTTATTACTTTTTTTTTTATTAAGTTAAAGATATTCAAAAAGTAGTGTAATAGTAGTTCTGAAGTTATTTTATTTGTTTTTGGCTAGTTTTTTCAAGGGTTTTTATTGTATTGTGTACAAATAAATAGTATATTGTATCTATAGTATCATTACTTTAATATTTTTCAATAATACTTTAACTTCATAAATCAAACAAAAGTAATTCTATTTATTGATAGCCATTTCTTCTTCTTCTTCTTAGTGTTTTTATTATTTAAATTACTTTATTTATTTATTTTTTTTTTCCAAACCCTATTTGTTAATTTTACATTTTTTTTTTTTGAAATTAAAAGTTTTAACTATTTTAACTGAATGTTGTTGTGATTGCAAGATTTGTACTGGACAAACAAACAAACAAACAAGAAAGCAAGCTAATAAAAACGTAGTAAAAAATAATGGTTACCAGTATATAAAACATCCGAGCTAACGGAAACTCGTTAGCGGAAAGTTTTTCCGCTCTGAAAGTTTTTCAGAACGGATCGTTCTGAAAAACTTCCAAAACTTCAAAATTTCCAAGACAACATTTTTGGTTCCGTGCATATTTGTCGGCCTGTCGCTCAATTTTCGGGAACCAACATATCTTTAAAACTTATTGTCATTTTTTAATGAAATTTATATGGTAGGTCATAATTAGCCCATTTGGTCTTATGCAAGTTTCAACCTTCTGCGCCCATTTGTTTCTCTTCCACATGCGTAACACTCATTTATTTATACCTATATCTTTAAAAGTACTCATCTGCTTTTTAAGAAATTTGGATGGTATGACGAACATTGCCTGCAGACAACACCAAATTAGTACAAGAGAAAATGAAGCAATCACGATAAATCAATATACTTAGGTAGGTATGTTAAACGAAATTAGAACAGTATTTGAAAACCGTTCGAGAATATAATTCAATAATTACGTATTAATCAAAACCTTAACAAAAAACAATGTGAAGAATTTCATTAAAATCTATCACAATTTATTCGATTACCTAGTAAACTCCCTTTTTCTCTCCCACGTTAATTCATTTAGAGATAATGAAATTTTTAGCGAAGGTGTGTGGTTAGAGGAAAAGGGGAAACAAGAATTCATTAAAAAATTATGTTTCCAAGAGCCCTTACCATTAGACGACAAAAGCCTTTATCCACCGTTCACAATATTAAAACTTTAGGCTTTTATTCATTGTAGCAAAATTAAAACTTTAATTTTCGGAAGCAATTTTAGCGCTGCCTAATGAACAAACTGATTACGAAACAGGTTTGCCACATGTTAAACTTACAATCAAACAAAGTTTTAGCAAACTTTATAGAAAGGTTTCGCTGTAACAAAACGACGCAAGAGTTGTGACTGAAAAACCAAATTTTCTTCCTTACATTAACATAGAAAGTTTAAAGTATGTAAAAAAGAAAATTGTATGTACATGTTAAAACACATAAAAAATAAATATATACATATATAAATTTCACATTTCTTCCAACTTTGTATATAAAAATATGGACAAACGCTTGGTTTATTAAATAAAGTTATCCGAAAGTGCAAATTGTAAAAAGAAAAAAAAATAGACTGCCAATTAGAGTGGAACATGACTTCCTCGCATCCTATCATATATTTTATATTTACATTAACATTAACATTATTGTTATGTTACTTTATTGTTATATTGTTTATTGAGTAAAAACTATTAATAGTTGTAGCGATTTTATAACTTTATAGTGCTGTTGCTGTTTGTTTTACTAAAAAATGTTTGTTTCATTGAATAGATGAAGTTAGATTTTTTCCCGACTTAAAATTCCAAATTTAAATTTGAAGTTCACGTTTACGTGAGCGTTACGCGTGAA
>KZ654073.1:22436-37230 GCA_001010745.2 Gerris buenoi
AAGTACATTATGTTTAACACCAAGTACATTATGTTTAACACCAAGTACATTATGTTTAACACCAAGTACATTATGTTTAACACCAAGTACATTATGTTTAACACCATGTACATTATGTTTAAAACCAAGTACATTATGTTTAACACCAAATACATTATGTTTAACAAGTACATTATTTTTAACACCAAGTACATTATGTTTAACACCAAGTACATTATGTTTAACATGTTGTTGTGACAATATGTTCGACATAAATAAATTTGCTACTTGTAGTGAATGATACTTTATAGTGAACCTACACACTTTTGACAAACATATGCAAACAGTTTTTTAAACGGTTATCGTTATCAAATTAATTTCTTTGAGAAACCATCTTCTTTTTATTTATATTAAAAGTATTATTAAGTATATTTCATATTTTTATACATAACTAGCATGTCACCCGTCGTGGCTTCGCACGCAATTTTTTGTTCTTAGTTTACAAAATGTGCTGTTTTTTTTTTAATAGTACCATCCTGATTTCGACAAATTACTATTTATAAAATATATAAGTAGGTGACACTTCTTTTTCTTCCTAATTTAACTTTTTCTCCCTGCTTTTTAAGTTCAGGGAAGATAAAACTCACATTTTACTCCCTCTAAATTAAACTGAAAACCTAAGATTTTCTCCCTTGTGAAAATTAATAGTACATTACGCGTCGAGTGATGCAAAATGCCGTTTTCGCACGAGTTGCGTACCATGCTTTATCTACGATTGTTAGATTTTAATAATAAATGCAGAAAAAAATAATTAACTTCCTGTATGTAAGCTCGTATTTCTCTATTGATAAAGATAAAATCAATTCGTTAGTTGTATTTTGTGCCGAATTAATTATTTCGGATGGCGTATAATTCTCTTCTCCTCATATTCGTCATAATCACTTAAATCACTCATTGATTTTCACAAAAAAACTCGATTCAAACAGTTACTTTTAATTAAATACACATCAAATTAGTTATGTTAAAAACAAACTCGCTAATCGTGTGTAAAGTTGAAGAATTCTTCTTCTATACGGCGCTAGAGGCGAAAAGAAGATTCTTCAAAACTATGAGATACGCATGCGCAGAGATTCAATGTTTATATTACGTATCAATCGTAGATAAGCATTATTTTTTTTTAAACCATTGTATTTTTAACATTAATATAATAGTATCTATTACTGTAATTAGGCATGTAATCTATTATTATTATTACAAAAAATCTAATGAGAGAATATCAGATAATGCCGAAGACATGATTATATTCTTCAGATGAAATTATATCATCGTTTATATAGATGCACCTACGTATTGTCTGTGAGCTACCGTATTTCAACCTTTTCTATCCATTAAAATCAAAATTTAGCATAATCCTTTCTTAGTGATAATAGCAGAATATAACCTTAAAATTTCAAGTCTCTCGGTTCAACAGATTTTACTGTACGTTGATTCTATGTCAGTCTGTCAATCGAGGACGTGGCAGCTTATATTAGAGATTACATCGAACATATTCAAGAAAAGCAGTCAATGCCATGCTTATTTTTTAATTTTAAACCCCAATTTGCAAAAGTCCACAAGCTGCTATCACTACGATGTAAATGTTTATATACTTTTTCTTTAAATTATTCATAATTTATTAACAAAATTTTTATTATATAATTTAGTATGTGTAAAGGATAATGACAGGTTTTTCACGAATCTTGACTTTTTATTTTATAAATCACAGGCGACGAACTTGTTTATAATTTCATCTAAATTATATATATTTGTTGTGTATAATTTAGTTAGTTTTGATTAAGAAGGAATTTATTTAAATAAGTGGGATGGTGAGGTAGAGGGGAGGAAAGAAGTGGGGGTTGAGTGGTTAAATCAAGTTAAGTCAGAAGGGGGGTGACGTCATGCAACCATGGTTAGACTTGTATTGACGCATTCTGTCTTATTCGGTTTTTATTTTCTACAATTTTCCCCAAATAAAAACAAGAAATTTTGTTATTTAGAAATTTTTATACTAAATAATAAAAATAAAAAAAATCCAAAAATATTCATAATGATCCTCTTTCAATTTTCTGAATTTTAGAACTTCCTTGTTTTATTAGTGGGAGTGTGTATTAAACAATGTTGTGTTCGTGTTCACGGATATCTTTTTGGGCTAGAGGCTAGAAGACATTTAGTTACGTAAAAAACTACATGAAAAATTTGACGCTCCTAAATGTAGTATCAGGAAGTTGGGATGTAACAAGAGGTATAGCTGGGTTTTCAATTTAGTACGTAAAGTAAGAAAATGAGAAGAAAGAATTCTTCAAGAATAGGAAAGAAGACACAAAGAATTCTTTGTGAACACAAAGAAGAATCCACGATTTAAAATTTTTCAATGAAAAAAAGAAAATAAAATGAGAGGAAGGTTACACGTTGCAGGTTATAAACAAATGAGATTTAGTGAGGTAAACAATGCTTTGAGCCCCGTTTACACAGTGATAGTTTTTCAACGATAGAACTATCATGTCAGTCAAGTCGTAGAACTATCGCGGATGTGTGCAGTATACTCAGTGAGAAGTAACATACGTCAAAACTTGTTGTCTTCTACTCAAAGTTACGTCCGTATCCTACATTTTTGACGTAATAAAGCATTACCTTGGATACGTAAATAAAGCATTAAATACAATATAATATTAAATTCTAATACATTTTAAGCAAAAGGAATATTCATATTGTCGAAAAAAAACATAATCTGATATCAAATATGGAACAAGCTGTCATATTTGATGCCTTTTAGATCTGTTATCACGTGATGTAAAGGTATAAACCAACAAAAAGCCAATCAGCATCTAGTATCTAGCATGGTAGTTCTTGAATCTGCAGTGTGGGTACTCTGACTGCTGTAGAACTCTTAACGACGAGATAGTCAGACGAGATAGTGTGATGGCTAATAGTTCTATCGTGACAAAATCTATCACATAGTCTACACGGTGATAGTTAATGCGATAGTTGCTATCATGACCGCAACTATCACCGTGAAAACAGGGCCTTAAACATTTAATTAAAGCGCTACGAAGGTAACGTTATAGCTAACTAACCGGACTAACCATATTCTGGATTCGGTCGAAGCGGCCGTAACCGCCTCCGGTAAACCGCTTAATTAACCGGAGGTTTACGAACACGGTCGGTTGTATAGGTTGGTCTTGCCGAACACACTGGTTACTTCTCGGTCAACCTGGTTAGTTATTCCCAACGCACCCTTATATTAGCCTTATTATCAATTATTGCTGATTTCCAATATTGCTATTCAAATTTTAATATTACCTGCATAAATTATGCTTTTCCATTATTTAATCATTAAAATTATAAGAACAACGAAGAAGGACTAAATCTGAGAGTTATTTGCAACTGGGTCAGTTACAAGTTACTTACGGGGAACTCCCTTGAGAATGATCTCTGTAGCCCTGTAATGGGTTCAAAAGGTCAGAATTTACAAAACCTCTGAAAAGCGTTCTTCCGAAAGCTTTAGATTTATTAGTCTCTTCTTGCCTCAAAACCCATGTTAAAGAAACAAGAAACAATTCTAAAAAAATAAGAAGCATTGGTCGTATTGTTAAAATGCAGTATCTCAATATTGATCCTTTATCGGAGACAAAGGATTATCCTCATAAAGGGTGATCCTCATAAAGGATAATCCTCATAAAGGACAATTCTCATGATGGATGATTTCCAAGAAGAAAGAAGAATGTTCCTCATAAAGGATGATCTCCATAAAGGATGATCACCATAAAGGATGATCTCCATAAAGGATGATCTCCATAAAGGATGATCCTCATTAAGGATGATCTCCATAAAGGATGATCCCCATAAAGCAAAATCCTCATAAAGAATGATCCCTTATAAGGATGTTCCCCATAAAGGATGTTCCCCATTAAAGATGATCCCCATTAAGGATGATCCTCGTAAATTATCTAACCCCTTTAAATCAATTGAGGAATGAAAGTTCCTTTGTCGTTCTATATAGTTAAGCGTATTTTTAGGGTTTCGAGGTCATCCTTGAAACTCCTATGCTTTGTGTAGTTTGTCTGTCCGTTCGTCGCATCGTATATATCTTTAGATCTAATTAAGCAGGAGATTTAAAATTTGTTATAAAAGAACCAACAACCTTTTTTTTGCCCAAAAACAAGAAAAATGTTGCGAACTTCACTAATTGGTTTATTTATTTATTTTTTTTGCGAGCAATGGTGATCTGATCGCACATATTTTATTATTTATTGTAATTTATTAGAGGTCGACCAAGAAGTCATGAACACGGTAGAAACTGAAAGCTTAGCTTCGTTTAAACTCGGAACTTCCGAGTATTGCCGAAGTCAGTATAGTCGGGTGCTATTCTAGTTTGTATGGCATGCGCAGTTATGTCAAATCTCACAAATAACAACAGAAAAGTTTCCAATCTGTTAGGTTTCCTGTTTTTTTGTTTTTTTGTTTTTATACAGTACGAGTTATAGTCACAACTGTCCTAAACTATTTTCGTACGATCCACAAATCCACGGGATGATGCAAATACAAAAGACGCTACAAATAACGGGGTAGGAAATCAAATGTAACAAATCAAACTCGGAAATAAAAAGGAATAATCAATAAAAAATAATATAAAGATATTATCGTATAGTAGAAGTGATTTCTTATCAGGTACAGTGTTGCCTGTAGCAAAAAATATAGAAGTTAAAAAATAAAATGATAATATAGAATTTTTTGAAACTGTGTTTTTTGACAGTGTTCTATTTTATTAAAAACTGACTGTACATGACGACACTAGCGCACTCCTTAGATTTCCATGACTTCTTGGTCGACCTCTAGTGGGTAAAAAAAGGTATTAAAGTGTAGATTACACTACACTATCGGTCATTTTACCCCCAAAAGATCCAAATAAGTGCCTATCTAAAGTGCTAGGGAATAACATACACACCTTGCTCATTTGGTCATCGTTCTCCAAAGTGCAACTTTTGACACATTTTTTTAGTGAGAAATAAAAATCAAAAACATCAACGTAGGAAATATTATCTTTTATGACCGATAAATTAGTAGCTTGCTAGCAAGTATACTTGACGCTAATTTTTGAGATTATCATTTAGTGCGTCAAATTTACAGGGTAACTAATATGAACAGACAACCTTTTGTCTTTTTTTTCTATGTTGAGAAATATAAACGTGTAGCGGAGAGATTAAACAAAAGAATGTAATGTTTGTAACAATCAGTAGTGTTTAAGCTACACGAAGACTAATATACTTAGTGTTGGTAAAGGGATTCCTGGATTCTTTAATTTATTTAAGAAAAGGCTTCTACCGAAATAAATCTTATCAGGGTTTGCCCAATTAAGCAATTTTGTTCCTTTGTCGCCTTGAAATAGAAACGACATTTTACTTCTTATCTTTCTCTGTGTCGGGCTGAGTAATGTACTTACAAATGAAACACTCAGTAATGTATTTACTAATGTAACAGCACTATATGTAACGTTACAAGTAGTATTGTAGTAACTTGTTAGTTTACTTATAATCAGGTTAAGGAAATGTTACTACCTCCTCGCTGTCGCATTAATATTTAAATCATCGTAACTCGCGATAAAAAGGAAACGAAAAAAATCCCTTCGTCGTTTCTTTTTTTTTTATATAAAGTCGAATAGAAAACTTAAGAAAAATCCCCCTCCTAACTCAAGTCCCAAAAGGCAACACCAAGAATCAATTGTCTTAGTATAGAAGGGAAAACCCTTGGCATTGTTGTTACAATGAAAGGCTTTTTCTCCCTTTGAGAACCCTCTACCGCTTTTGAACTAAGAACGGGTTCGTGTAACCGAGAACGAGAAGCAGGGAAAGAAAAAGAAAAGAAAAAAAATATAAGACGGATAGACAACAGAAGAAAAAGTAGGAAGGCATGGATCTAGGTCACGGTTAAAATGTAAAAAAGGCCAAGATAAAAACAGACGTGAAGAGAAAGCCTACCGACTTCTACTTATCTTAACAAAGATGTTGATTTGAAACTCCAACAACAACAACAGCAACAATAACAACAGCAACAATAACAAAGGTGAAGACAAGCCAGGTTATACAAGCATACGAAGATGAGTCGAAATAGAGATTATAATGTCCTACAATTAGACTTCATAACGTAAAAATAACAAATTTGATAATTCGGACTCAAAAATGTGGAATGAACTCAAAAATTTAATTATAACTGAGATTTAAGTATTATAATTGATCTGGTTATTAACTAAGTGCAAATTAGTCTTACAATTTGGAAAGTAACACCATGATAATAAACCAAAAATTCTGCTAATTACTGTAGCACATAGCTCCTTTGCGTCTTATTTATTATACTTTAATGATTTTTATGCATTTGCAACATATTATTAAACTCAAATATGTAAAAAAAAAAATTGCTTTTTCACATTAAAGAGTTTAAGTATAAATTTAGCCTTTCTGTGGACCGGAACCTGCAGTTGACTGGTCGAAAGGTCAAGTTAAATCAGCTATTAAGATGTGGATATGGGACGAAGCAGAAAGGGAAATGGTTAGAAACAGAGGAATGCATGCAGTCCAAGATGTTACTGCCAAAAATAAACAAAAGGAAAACCAGATGGCTGGTAGGACTGAGCAGGTCCAACCTGAAAAATCTGGTTGGAGTGCTAACTGGACACTGCAGGCTCAGTAGATATCTAGCATTGCTAAAGATAGAGGAGAACCCCATATGTCCATATGTGGAGAGGATGAGGAAACAGGAGCTTACCATCTCCTGGGAGTGTGTGAAGGATATAGGAGATTGCGCTTTTTTGTCTTAGTGAAGGGAGAAATTGGGGTAGAGGAACTTGTTACGCTGAAGTGGCAATACATCCTCTCCTTCATAATCCAAACAACATGGTTTGAGAGCGAGGTGGTAGTGGTTTGATGGGTGTGGATATGTCTGGGGTGGGCAAAAAGAATATAAATGTACAGACCACATTTATATTCTTGCTAGAGCTATTCGTCCACATGACTTCATGAATAGCCTTTTGGAACGAAGTTCCTTATGGAACGTTCTGGAGCCCGGGAGTGAATCCGAAAAAACCGCCAAAATCACCGTCACAAAATAACTGTCATGAAATCACCGTCACAAAATAACTGTCATGAAATCACCGTCACGAAATCTACCGATGACGATAACTTGAGTAAAATTTATTTTATCTTTTCTTTTACAAATTTACCTTTACCTCCTCATTCGTTAAGATTGGGCAGGAGTCGCTCGCTGCAACTCCCTCTTGGCTTAACATCTACTGATGATAATAACTTGAGTAAAAGTTCACCGAGTTAGTTGAAATTTGGAACACATGTTCATTTTACCAATGCCCAGGCTAAGTTCGTTGGAAAACGTTATCCATCCAAGCGTTTACGCGCAACGCTCGCGTAAACCTAAGCTTCAAAAACGCGGGGAAAAAATGTTATTATGGAACCCTGTTACTTTACTTGTTTTGTTTATTTTTGTTATATGTCAAAAATCTCACTTTTGACGAAATTTACATTTTGTAAATATCTTCCTCAACGTGTAAATACATCAAAATATCAAAATCGAATTTTCACGCCATACAATTCTTTTACTCTCTTTATACCTCTTATATATTAGAGAAAGTAAAAAAAATTGGATAAACATACATGTGTAAAATGATTATTTTGAAAATTGTTGCATAAAACATTATCTCTTTGTTTATTTATATCTTTTTATAGTGAATTAATAATGATTTACTTATTTATAAACTACAGTACATAATGTGAGTAAGATATGAAATTAAAAAAAAAAATCTGTTTTAAGGGCAAAGTAACTGTACATTTTTACATGAGAATAGCATTATCCAATTTATCATGTGGGCTTTGCATGAACTTTTATGCAGCTGTCTACTTTGGAAGGCATGCTTTGATAAAGTGTTATTTTTTCCTCGTTTCTTTTTGTATTTATTTCCTTTTTATGAGACAATCCATTATTAATTTAAAATTGAATTCTTTGTATGTACATTCTGTTTAATCTTTTTATTCGAGCTAAATAATCCTCGTTCTATGGTTTCCATTTATTCTAGAACAACTTATATTGTAATCTGGCTGTTTTCCCCCACAATGGATTTATAAACTAAGTTAGTTATTAGATTGCAAGATGCCAAAACCAATATCAATTGAATATAATAAATCCTTTAAATTTTATTCTTCTTTGTAATGAAAAAATATATATGTTTATAAATTTAAGTAAATTAATATTCCTAAAAAAAAAAAATATAAAAAAAACTTAATTTATATAAGTGTATATGCAGTTCATGGTATTTAGAGCATATCACGGGCAATTATTAATTGCAGTCTTCACTAACCTTATTATTCATAAGTTATAATATTATGACTAAAACTGTACAGTAGAATACTAGAGTATATTGTGTTTTGTTGTATGATTTTATTGTTTGGCTCACCAGATTGGCAAACAGAACAAAAATTACCAAATTAATATTTCTCAATGCAGAAATATTGGATCGTGAATGGTTCGGCTCGGCCTAAGCTCGGCTCGGGGCCGATGTTCATTGACCCCAGAACGCCTATCAAAACACTGCTTTGTTCGTCGCTCGGGTTGGTTCGCCACTCTGGATTAGGATTAAGACAGATTTTTGGTACGAAGTTCCTTATGGCATGTTCTGGAGCCCGGGAGTGAATCCGAAAAAACGACCAAAATCACCGTCACAAAAATAACCGTCACGAAATCTACTGATGACGATATCTTGAGTATATGATGGCCGAGTTAGTTGAAATTTGGTACACATTTTCATTTTACCAAAGCCCAGGCTGATTTCGTTGGAAAACGTTATCCACCCAAGCGTTCACGCGCATCGCTCAATTAACTTAAGCTTCAAAAAATTTAGGTCGGGAAAAATGTTATCGATAATATTAAAGAATCCTTAACTTGTTTTGTTTATTTTACTTATATGTCAAAATGTCACTTCGTTTTGTAAATATAGAAAATATAATCACGGTTTTTGTTAAAAGTAAAATTGAACTGTGATTACGCTTATTTCGATATATTAACTGAAGTATATTATTATAATACTGCGTACTTAATCCAAGAAAAAATCCTAAATTCATCTATGAGTCAAACAACTACATATTTAATTTTTTTTTTTTTTTTTAGTAAAATGAACACCGACACTGTTATGAAGTGATAAGATCGCTCATTTTTTTTAAAGTGGACCTAAAAGCGTCGGTTCAGATCTAAAAAAGACGGTTTACTACTTTTAATTTTGTCATTTTTTTATCTCTGCCATGTAAAAGTAGTTAGCAACGTATACGTACTTAGAAGTGTGATTTTATAAATTATATTTATTGAAAAATGTAAGGAACTTCGTTCCTTTCGGTTGTCCCACGATACCACACTTCATTATTATTATTTATTTTTATTTTTTTAAATTGAATGGTCGTAAATGAAGCAGTTTTTAGACTATTAGTAAACTATTGGTAATCAAATATGTAATTATTTTTTCGACAAATACCTATATAAAGTTTACTCTATCTTACTCAATTTAAAATTATAATTAATATTATTATTTATATCATGCTTATTTACTTACTTACTTAATCGTGACCTTTTTCCTGCATTCGTGAGAGGTTTGACAAAGGTATCTCGAATTAGGCAGTTCATCCGCCAACACCGAACCAGGTTTTAGCCCTTAACTTAATGCAGTCCTTCGTCTACCGCGTCACTTTGGCTTAGCTTCATAGGCTTGTTTAGGAAAGTGTTACTTTTTCATTTTAGATGATTGTCCAAACCCTCGTAATTGGTTGTAGCTGAAAAGTTCTTTCACTGAATTAACGTCAAGTTTGTTTCCAAAGGTTTGATTTCGTACTCGACTTCTTTGGGTCTTCACTTCTATACCTTCCTAAGATAGCTAATTTCAGACGTATGTATACTAGCAACTTATTTTCATGAAATTATTCAACAATTTGATCCGCAGTGCAGTCTTGAAATAAACTTTTTTTTCTCTAATAACATTTTTTTATTGCTCTACTCGGTGCGTCCCAAACGGCTCCCGTCTATTGTTTGTTTTTTCCCAAACGGCTCCACTTGACGCTAATTTTTGAGATTATCATTTAGTGCGTCAAATTTACAGGGTAACTAATATGAACAGACAACCTTTTGTCTTTTTTTTCTATGTTGAGAAATATAAACGTGTAGCGGAGAGATTAAACAAAAGAATGTAATGTTTGTAACAATCAGTAGTGTTTAAGCTACACGAAGACTAATATACTTAGTGTTGGTAAAGGGATTCCTGGATTCTTTAATTTATTTAAGAAAAGGCTTCTACCGAAATAAATCTTATCAGGGTTTGCCCAATTAAGCAATTTTGTTCCTTTGTCGCCTTGAAATAGAAACGACATTTTACTTCTTATCTTTCTCTGTGTCGGGCTGAGTAATGTACTTACAAATGAAACACTCAGTAATGTATTTACTAATGTAACAGCACTATATGTAACGTTACAAGTAGTATTGTAGTAACTTGTTAGTTTACTTATAATCAGGTTAAGGAAATGTTACTACCTCCTCGCTGTCGCATTAATATTTAAATCATCGTAACTCGCGATAAAAAGGAAACGAAAAAAATCCCTTCGTCGTTTCTTTTTTTTTTATATAAAGTCGAATAGAAAACTTAAGAAAAATCCCCCTCCTAACTCAAGTCCCAAAAGGCAACACCAAGAATCAATTGTCTTAGTATAGAAGGGAAAACCCTTGGCATTGTTGTTACAATGAAAGGCTTTTTCTCCCTTTGAGAACCCTCTACCGCTTTTGAACTAAGAACGGGTTCGTGTAACCGAGAACGAGAAGCAGGGAAAGAAAAAGAAAAGAAAAAAAATATAAGACGGATAGACAACAGAAGAAAAAGTAGGAAGGCATGGATCTAGGTCACGGTTAAAATGTAAAAAAGGCCAAGATAAAAACAGACGTGAAGAGAAAGCCTACCGACTTCTACTTATCTTAACAAAGATGTTGATTTGAAACTCCAACAACAACAACAGCAACAATAACAACAGCAACAATAACAAAGGTGAAGACAAGCCAGGTTATACAAGCATACGAAGATGAGTCGAAATAGAGATTATAATGTCCTACAATTAGACTTCATAACGTAAAAATAACAAATTTGATAATTCGGACTCAAAAATGTGGAATGAACTCAAAAATTTAATTATAACTGAGATTTAAGTATTATAATTGATCTGGTTATTAACTAAGTGCAAATTAGTCTTACAATTTGGAAAGTAACACCATGATAATAAACCAAAAATTCTGCTAATTACTGTAGCACATAGCTCCTTTGCGTCTTATTTATTATACTTTAATGATTTTTATGCATTTGCAACATATTATTAAACTCAAATATGTAAAAAAAAATTTTGCTTTTTTACATTAAAGAGTTTAAGTATAAATTTAGCCTTTCTGTGGACCGGAACCTGCAGTTGACTGGTCGAAAGGTCAAGTTAAATCAGCTATTAAGATGTGGATATGGGACGAAGCAGAAAGGGAAATGGTTAGAAACAGAGGAATGCATGCAGTCCAAGATGTTACTGCCAAAAATAAACAAAAGGAAAACCAGATGGCTGGTAGGACTGAGCAGGTCCAACCTGAAAAATCTGGTTGGAGTGCTAACTGGACACTGCAGGCTCAGTAGATATCTAGCATTGCTAAAGATAGAGGAGAACCCCATATGTCCAGTATGTGGAGAGGATGAGGAAACAGGAGCTTACCATCTCCTGGGAGTGTGTGAAGGATATAGGAGATTGCGCTTTTTTGTCTTAGTGAAGGGAGAAATTGGGGTAGAGGAACTTGTTACGCTGAAGTGGCAATACATCCTCTCCTTCATAATCCAAACAACATGGTTTGAGAGCGAGGTGGTAGTGGTTTGATGGGTGTGGATATGTCTGGGGTGGGCAAAAAGAATATAAATGTACAGACCACANTATATTCATTTTGATCTTGAACTTTGGAAAAGTATAATTTTATGATTGTAGTAAAATGTATGGAATAATTTATAAAGTATCCACTTAAAATAAGATGGCGCCGGTGATCCCCTCTCTTATTCGCCGGTTCTTATCTCCGCCCTATTTTGATAATGCTTAAGCGAAGAATTAATTGTGTATTCGATTTTTTAGAAGACGTTTTACCACTTTTTATAGGTAGAAGATAATCTATCTTAATTTTTTATCAAGTGAGTCCTCTTTTTATCTTTATTATAAATAGACTTCTAATTGGTGTGGTGGCTCATAGCTTCCCCGCATTCTACCACGTATACTTTATTGATTTTATGCTTTTACAAGCTATCACTGTATAATTTGTTTGATTGTTTCCCCCTTTTTTTTATATTTGTCAAAATTGTTTTGATTTTGTACATAAATAAAAGTATAAATTTAGCAGAAGTTAAAGAGCTTAGTCGGTTTAAATTAATCTGGGCCAATCTTAGGGTTACTTTCGATAAACTATAATAATTTTATAAAAATCAGATAAGTACTTTTGAAGCTATAAGTGTAAATAAATGTATGTATTTTGGGGCGCATGTGGAAGAGAAACAAACGAACGCAGAAGTTTCAAAAGGTAAAAACTTATATGGGTCCAACAATAAGCTAATCATGAGCTACTATAAATTTTTTTTATTAAACTCGGACGTGTAATTTTTAAGATATGTTGGTTCGCAAATTTGAACGACAGACCGACAGATCGAGAAACAGACAAGGAACCAAAGATGTTCCATGATGTCTGAAAAAGATTTCTGTCTTGGAATTTTTAAAATCGGAGACGTAAATAATTTTCGTCTTTTATATTTTACGATTTTGGTAGTATTCATACTACGGAAAGATTAAATTTTAATTTAAATCAAATTAAAATCATTATTAACTACGGGAAACAGACAGAGAAAAATAGACTCCAGCGCCGGGATTTGAACCACGGGCCTCTATATTTCCAGTATAGCGCTCTAACCAACTAAGCTACGCAGGAGAATGATTTTCTCTGACGTTAATGATACCTTGTCCCGAATTTTTAGCTTTCAATTTTTCCACAATTCTAAGAATTCAACATTAATCTGTCAACATCGTCCTTCAGAACGATTAAATAGCTTGAGCGAGCGCTTCGGTAAGCTTGGAAGCAAAACCAAAACAATTTTGGCAGATTTAAAAAAATGGGAGGGTAATTAATAAAATTTGACAAAAATAAAGATTGTAGGAACACAAAATCATTACTTTATATAAAATAGGAAACGAGGAAGCTATATGCTGTACTAATTGGCAGACTAGATATTTTTATATTTACTTCATATAAGCACTGTAAGGAGTGTGATTACACTTTATAAATCATTAAAGCAGTTTCAAACCAATTAGTAAATATAACAGAGATAGAATTCAACTTAATATATAAGCCGATCAAACTTATAACTTGATAAGTTATCAACATTTTGAAAATGTTTTACGTTTTACTGATTATGTTTCCAGTTAAAATTTATTAAGTATGATTTAGTTCCATGAAATTTTTCCTGTTTTATAAATTGACCTGTATCTAGGGCAAAAAATGGCAGATATGTAGGTATATAGAAGGGGAATTTGACTCCACGAATAAATCATTACAAGGGTCATAATCCCCGGGTATTATTTTTAATTGGATGTAATTTGAGCTCTAAAAGAAAATGATAAAAAAAAAAAAATAAAAATAAAACATAAAAAGAAATGTTGGTTCAAGTAANAATCAGATAAGTACTTTTGTAGCTATAAGTGAAAATAAATTTATTTGGGTGCGCATGTGGAAGAGAAACAAATAAGTGCAGAAGGTTGAAACTTATATGGGACCAATAATAAGCTAATTATGACCTACCATACACATTTTATTAAAATCGAACGTGAAATTTTTTGACTGTTGGTTCGCAAATTTGAACGACAGACAGACAGACAGATCGAGAGACAGAAACAGAACCAAAGATGTTCCCTAATGTCTCAAACAGATTTCTGTATTGGATTTTTTAAAATCGGAAACGTAAATTATTACTACGTTTTTATTAACTTGGTTTCTTGTTTGTTTGTCCGGTACAAATCTGGCAATCGATTTCTAACCAACTTGCCGAATAGCTAGACATTTGAAACTTTTTAGCATAGCTCAGAACATGATGACAATGCATTATTTTAATACTTTTATCCATCTTTCAGGAAAATTTAATTCGTTTTCAGCAAATGTGCTGTATGGAAAGTTCGGAAAAAATCCGCAAGTTATTGTATTTGTTTTGGCATGTCCCATATTTACTATCTTCATTTTGACATCTTTCAAAATAATGACATGACGGAAAATTTAAAAACGTAGTTTATAAAAAGTTCTTTTTATCTAGTAATTATTTTCGTCCTTTAGAACGATCACATAGCTTGAGCGAGCGCTTCGGTAAGCTTGGAAGCAAAACCAAAACAATTTTGGCAGATATAAAAAAATGGGAGGGTAATTAATAAAATTTGACAAAAATAAAGATTGTAGGAACACAAAATCATTACTTTATATAAAACTAGCCGTTAGGCCCGCGGTAACGGGCAGAATAATAAATATGGTTTAGAAAAAGAGCTGAGAGATAATTAGTTAGCATTGAAATAGATATTTAAAGAGATATTTACTGTTTAAATAGTAAGTTATATGCAGTTATAGGTAATTAAAATTAAAACAATTAAATAGGAAGTTTTGTGCTCCGATATTCGTTATATATGTATGGCGCAAATGGTTTAGT
>KZ654074.1:27232-37242 GCA_001010745.2 Gerris buenoi
CACACGCTTTCGCTGCACACAGAAAATGTTCAGCATATGTTCTAGAAGCGCCTTTTTAGCCTTTATCGAACCCTGAAACCCGCATCTTTCTATCTATCATGGTTCCGGAGATATTTCGCTGTTCCATATTAGCTGGGACACCCTGTATATTGTTTTAATCGTGAAGTTAGTAAAAAAAATAACCATTAGTTGTCATTGTTATTATAATTATAATTTAGATTATTAAATATTTGTTTAGATTTAAGTTTCTTTATGTTCGTAAGTTGGAACACTGGAGTGCGGTAAAGTAAAATGAGTGCGGTAACGTGAAACGAGTGCGGTAAAGTAGTAAGTGCAGGAATCTGCAGTTTTGCGTACTATTTTGAGTGCGATAACAACCACTTTATCGCTCAACTGTAGGAAAAGATAATAATGAAAACGGGTAAACTTAAAAAGAATTAAATGTTTTATAATATCACTTATGATTGTGTTCTGAAGAGATATAGGAGATCTAGGATTGCCCTCTTCACTAGAGAATTTGGGAGAACAAAAAGAAATGCACGGGAAGAAAGAAAATGTTCAAGTCCAAGTTTATGAGGTCTGACGAACATCACACGAATATGAGGAAATGAAAATCTACAAAGAGAAGAAAAGTTTGTGGAGGAAAGCTCTTAAGTACGAGCCTTAAAGCTACTATAGAGAATTTTCCGAGTTAATCCTGGAGATATAAGCTACGTGGATTCTTATATACTCACTATAAGATCTTTTTGACTCACTCATTCAGCAGCAGAGCTTAGTGTTGACTTTGGACTTCATTCATTTCTCTCTTCACCGGTCTTTTTATTTCAAAGTTTCATAAAGTTTTCTTACAGGCAGTCTATCCACCTTGTGGTCACCTTTTCTTAAAGGTTACACAGTACCCGAGAAACAGTTTTTGGAACTTTTTTTTACTTTAACACCCCCCATTTTCCCTTTGTGTTAATAGTCATCTAAATTCAAAATGGCTAAAGAACTTTATACAGAGTAGCATAATATATTCCTTAGTCTAAATTACTATTAAGAATAAGAGATATTTAGTCCAATGTATTTTGGGACAAAGGAATATAAAATTTGTGTATATAATTGTGATCATATCCCTTAATATAATCGACTATTATTATAAAGGAATAATAAATATAAAACTGCCCTAGAAGTTTCAATGTCTTGGGCAGACAAACACACAAACCTTTGAGACATTTGAAGGGCAAATTATTGTTTAGAACCAGGGGGGGGGGTTAAAGTAAAAAAGTGCGATGAATTAAATAATCTGCTAATTAATGTGGCACATAATTTCCTCGCGTCCTATGTCGTCAAAGTTAATGATTTTAAGCTTTTATTTACAACCTATGATTATCAAATTTTGTATTTTTCCCCATGTTTTTAAATGTGTCAGAATTGTATTGAGCTTTTGCTTCAAACCGTTTGAGCGAATGCGGTTGAAATTAATCTGGAGCTATCTGCGGGATACTTTCGACGAACCATCAACATTTCATAAAAATCAGATGATTATTTTTGAATATATAAGTGTAAATAAATGTATGTTTGTGCGCATGTGGAAGAGAAAATAATGAGCACAGAAGATTAAAACTTATATGAGAACAATGGGCTAATTTGTACCTACCATTCAAATTTGAATAAAATCGGACGTTTAGTTTTAAGATAATATGTTGATTCACAAAAATTAAGCATCTGTCGCTTAATTTAACAGACAATTTTTTAACAGACAGACACGGAACCAAAAATGTTCCCTGGTGTCTGAAACGGATTTCTGTCTTGGAATTTGTGAAATCGGAGTCCAAAAAATTGTTCTTTCTTTAGAACGATCACATAGCTTCTGTAACAATCATCCCATTTAACCATCAACTCATCATGATTTATTAAACCTGTGGTACTACTGTACCATGGTCGCCAATAAAGGCCCCCATACACGATCAAACACTTTGTGCAAAAGTTTGCGCTAAATGTTTGAGCAAACCTGATGTCGAGGAAAATTAGTTAAAAATCATGTTTGCGCAAACATCAAGCAGCCCCATACATAGTCAAAATGTTTGCACAAACATGATGATTGCGCAAAATGTTTGACCGTGTATGGGGGCCTTTAGGCTCCTACCATTTTTAGTTGCGTCGTATTCTTTGATTACGTTTTGATGATTCAGGGATACGATGTTTAATACAGTTTGACGATATAACATGTCTGAACTTCAACTGGATTTTTTAATTTTACTGAATAAAGACTAAAGAAATTAACTGATCCTAGAAGATTCCATATATATTTAACGTCTCAAAGTTGGCATACCTCATGTTAATATATATATATATTTTTTTTTTTTATAAACTGATATAACTAATGACGAATGTTATGTCTCTGTTAGGTAAGAGGTCTATGGGTTGTCTTCTTTGTGGTGCAAGCCTTGTCTCCAGGAATTCTGGAAGGTAACGTAGTTATGGTATAATAGCTTGCTTGCTTTTACCCTGATTGCAACTCAAACAAAAACAAAACAAAACAAAACAAAATAAAAAAAACTATGAAAATCCGAGATATTCCATGGGTGATTTAGGTTACGTGATACTCTAAACGCTATGAGTTTGCAGTATATGTTTTTATTTTTCTGTTGTCTTAGACTCTTAGTCCAGAAATTTTGTTCTAATCCATTTTAACACTATGTTATTTACCAAAGATCCTTTAGTTGTCTTTTAACACTAATTATTATATTTATTTATGTAACAACTTAGTAGTAATCAGTACCTGGTGTAATCGAAGCAAACACAAGATATACTCCTCGTGTATATCTTGTGTTTGCTTCAAGGCAACGTCACGATGCATCACACCCGTGAAGTTGCTTCCAGTAGTGGAAGCGAAACGTCGCACTTCAACCCATTCGTGACGCGGATTTCACCGGAAAGCGATTGACTTCGAGTCAACTCGCGGAAGCCTACGTACGCGTACGTTCAAGATGAGATTAATAATCTCTATGTTCTTTAAACTCTTACGTCTATTATGTAGAATAAGTGAAAATGTAAGCACGATTTTATTAATATCGACAGACTAATTACGGTCAAATGATTCATCCTTCGTCCGCAATTAGTGTTTTTAGAGTGATCAGATTCAGGAAGATTAAAAATCTTTCGGTATTGGCCACTAAGCATGACATTATAATCACTGTAATTTTCCCCTGGTAAAATTTTTTTGTAACTTAGCAAAGTGAAGCAGTTCTTTATAGACATCTTTGAAGTCCTGTTTGTAAATATATATTACTTTTACATCAAGACTGTTGTAAAACAGTCCTGTTATTGACTTATTGGCACTTATTTAGATTGTTACTCCCCTTATTAAAAAAATTAGGGGAGTAAAAATCTAAAGAAGGTGTAAGGAATGTTCTTCTTTAGACTGCTACTCCCCTTATAATGAAGAAGTGTGATATTCCTTTGTTACACTGCACATTGGACTAAGTATTCCTTTTTCTTTATATAGTGTTTTAGTAAAAGTCATTTATATTCTTTTTTAAAAAAAACCTAAGGGACTAACAATTTAAAGCAGTATGAAATTATTTTTGTTATTGAAGTTTGACCTTTAAGCGTTGTTATTATCTGTTAAAATGTGGTAGGTCTTTAAAGTCCANTGTTTGTGCGCATGTGGAAGAGAAAATAATGAGCACAGAAGATTAAAACTTATATGAGAACAATGGGCTAATTTGTACCTACCATTCAAATTTGAATGATATCGGACGTTTAGTTTTAAGATAATATGTTGATTCACAAAAATTAAGCTATCTGTCGCTTAATTTAACAAACAATTTTTTAACAGACAGACACGGAACCAAAAATGTTCCCTGGTGTCTGAAACGGATTTCTGTCTTGGAATTTGTGAAATTGGAGTCCAAAAAATTGTTCTTTCTTTAGAACGATCACATAGCTTCTGTAACAATCATCCCATTTAACCATCAACTCATCATGATTTATTAAACCTGTGGTACTACTGTACCATGGTCGCCAATAAAGGCCCCCATACACGATCAAACACTTTGNCTCACTTCATGAAATAATTTTGAGTTCTCTATATTTTTCCTTTGTGCGCGTCAAAACGATCTTTTATACTGGAAAGTTTCATGTTTTTATCTCTTTTGTTTCAAAAGTTATTGGAACCGTACAGAGTGACAGACAGACACAAGAACAAAACTATAAAGGTTTCTTTTTTTTTGGTTTTACCAACGAAACCCTAGAAACATTGAATCATGAATATTTGTTTGTGTTTGCTCATGATGGTGAAATTTAGTACTAAAAAGAGAAAGGCTCCTATTTTTTATAGTTGCGTCGTATTCTTTGATTACGTTTTGATGATTCAGGGATACGATGTTTAATACAGTTTGACGATATAACATGTCTGAACTTCAACTGGATTTTTTAATTTTACTGAATAAAGACTAAAGAAATTAACTGATCCTAGAAGATTCCATATATATTTAACGTCTCAAAGTTGGCATACCTCATGTTAATATATATATATATATTTTTTTTTTTTTATAAACTGATATAACTAATGACGAATGTTATGTCTCTGTTAGGTAAGAGGTCTATGGGTTGTCTTCTTTGTGGTGCAAGCCTTGTCTCCAGGAATTCTGGAAGGTAACGTAGTTATGGTATAATAGCTTGCTTGCTTTTACCCTGATTGCAACTCAAACAAAAACAAAACAAAACAAAACAAAATAAAAAAAACTATGAAAATCCGAGATATTCCATGGGTGATTTAGGTTACGTGATACTCTAAACGCTATGAGTTTGCAGTATATGTTTTTATTTTTCTGTTGTCTTAGACTCTTAGTCCAGAAATTTTGTTCTAATCCATTTAAACACTATGTTATTTACCAAAGATCCTTTAGTTGTCTTTTAACACTAATTATTATATTTATTTATGTAACAACTTAGTAGTAATCAGTACCTGGTGTAATCGAAGCAAACACAAGATATACTCCTCGTGTATATCTTGTGTTTGCTTCAAGGCAACGTCACGATGCATCACACCCGTGAAGTTGCTTCCAGTAGTGGAAGCGAAACGTCGCACTTCAACCCATTCGTGACGCGGATTTCACCGGAAAGCGATTGACTTCGAGTCAACTCGCGGAAGCCTACGCGTACGTTCAAGATGAGATTAATAATCTCTATGTTCTTTAAACTCTTACGTCTATTATGTAGAATAAGTAAAAATGTAAGCACGATTTTATTAATATCGACAGACTAATTACGGTCAAATGATTCATCCTTCGTCCGCAATTAGTGTTTTTAGAGTGATCAGATTCAGGAAGATTAAAAATCTTTCGGTATTGGCCACTAAGCATGACATTATAATCACTGTAATTTTCCCCTGGTAAAATTTTTTTGTAACTTAGCAAAGTGAAGCAGTTCTTTATAGACATCTTTGAAGTCCTGTTTGTAAATATATATTACTTTTACATCAAGACTGTTGTAAAACAGTCCTGTTATTGACTTATTGGCACTTATTTAGATTGTTACTCCCCTTATTAAAAAAATTAGGGGAGTAAAAATCTAAAGAAGGTGTAAGGAATGTTCTTCTTTAGACTGCTACTCCCCTTATAATGAAGAAGTGTGATATTCCTTTGTTACACTGCACATTGGACTAAGTATTCCTTTTTCTTTATATAGTGTTTTAGTAAAAGTCATTTATATTCTTTTTTAAAAAAAAACCTAAGGGACTAACAATTTAAAGCAGTATGAAATTATTTTTGTTATTGAAGTTTGACCTTTAAGCGTTGTTATGATCTGTTAAAATGTGGTAGGTCTTTAAAGTCCAGTGTATAAAGAGTATTTCGACTGTGTACCTGTTATACCTCGTAACCCTCAAAATTGAAAATTTTGTTTTATTGCATTTTTTGATAGATATTATTAATATCTTCCTATGTGCAAAATCTAGTGAGCCTTAAGCAATTATTTTATATAGAAATTATTGTAATACTTCGTATTCATCATTTAACTGAAGTGTACAAAAAACCTCGTATACGACAAAAAATTAAAACAAAAAGCAAAAAAAATTTCCCCCCGCGCAAGCCCAAAAGGACCTAAAAATAAGGCAAAAACACTAAAATATGCGTCTCTGTGATCCAATGGCATTTCCTGGAGTTGATATAAAAAAAAAAATCAATTTTTAAATATATTAGGGGGCCGTAACTAGGGGGCCCCAACATTTATTTTATTTGAAAAATCGAAGTTGGGTTTCATTTTAAAGATATTGAAATTTGGTTCACAAAAATATATCGTGTTTCCAAAATTGCGCCATTTTATTCCTAAAAGAATTCAATGAGGCGCATACTATTTTTAATATCAGTATATCTATACTGAAGAAAAGATATTTTTGTTTAAAGAAATAAATAATTAATAATAATAATAATAATGAATTCTTATGACCGAAGAAACCCTTTTAGTAACTTGCTGGCAAGTACTTGACGGGATTTTTTATAAAGAGTATTTGTTATTGTAGTTGACAATGAATTGGGCATCAAACAGCGTTGTTTGTCGAGAGTATTTGTTATTGTAGTTGTGACAATAAACTGGTGTTTCGGGATCCACCTAAATTTGAATGTGCCAGGAATAAAGTAGAATCTTTGGTTTTATATACAATCGAAAAAAGCGCAATTTTTGTTTACCACAATCTACTGTTAATCTCTCTATAGATTTGGCTTGGTAATAAAGGTTGACAAAATGTAAATAAAAAATACATCACACTTGTTTATAACCTGCATCCTTTAACCTTTCTTTTCTAAAGAAATTTCCTCACTTCATGAAATAATTTTGAGTTCTCTATATTTTTCCTTTGTGCGCGTCAAAACGATCTTTTATACTGGAAAGTTTCATGTTTTTATCTCTTTTGGTTCAAAAGTTATTGGAACCGTACAGAGTGACAGACAGACACAAGAACAAAACTATAAAGGTTTCTTTTTTTTTGGTTTTACCAACGAAACCCTAGAAACATTGAATCATGAATATTTGTTTGTATTTGCTCATGATGGCGAAATTTAGTACTAAAAAGAGAAAAACGAGCGATTCCTGTTAGATCCTGGTACTATGTATATTTAAAAGTACACTCCTAGTGGTGAAATATTGTACTAAATAGTGAGTTTTATGTTATTATAATATTATGTGTAAGGATAGTTTCTTCTGTCCTCCAGCTCAAAAAATATATCTAGGTATGTTAAAAAATTTAATAAATACATTTTTGCATTTTATCCGCGTAAATTAATACTCCAATCATAAAATATTTTGTCGTTATTTTTTATTTTTTTTTTTTACAATTTAAAGAATCTAGATTTAATTCCGCCAAAATGCCAACTTTCCCAAGACTTATAGATTATACAAAAACCCCCATTTTAAATCCTCAACTTTCTTAACAAAAGATTGCGTGAATATATGAAACCCTCAAAAAAGTAGCACATAGCATTGTAACTTTTTTACTTCTTGTTCAACAAAGAAAGGATTTCTTTTTTTAAAAAAAGGAAACGAAAGAAGGAGAGAAGTGGATGGTAGGAAATGCTGCGAAGGAAATGCTGCGAAGGAAATGCTGCGAAGGAAGCGCTGCGAAGGAAAGCATAATTGAAAGTAGAGGGGGCCGAGGGTGCGTCCTTGATGGACCCCCGGCCCTATTGATCAGTAGCGTTGCCCTACTCTTACCATCCTAACCCCTTCCTCACACACAACAGATCTAAGTAGGTCATGTAAATTACATTCTTAAACCTTCCATCTCTTTCTGTATTTTGTATTTTGTAATTTGTGATTTTTTTTTTTCTGTGTGTCCCACATATTCTTTTCATTAGTATATGGTTTATCTTATACCACAATGTATTTCAACTTTTAAAGGTGTTTTTCATGAAGGTTATATATATTATATACTAGCTGGATTCTCGTGCTTTGCTACAGAGTGTATTGTTTAATATATTCTTTTTAATTATGAACTACTGCCCGAAAAACCATTTAAACTATTTTACCAAGCAAACATATCTAGATGCTTCAAAGTTCTTTAAAACCCTCCTCATTTCTATATTCCCCCTCCCTTTGGATAGAATTATTTTGTAAAGAAACCACTACTAGAGAAACATAATCAAGAATATGTTTTTGAGTTACCTCCTGGTGGTGAAATATAGTACTAAAAAGTGAAGAATCAAACTACCTCTTGTTAGATTCTAATTTCCTGGTTCTATATTTAAAAGTTTGCTCCTTGTTACGAGCAGTAGAACCTACTAAGAAGTGAAAATTTAACTTTCCTGAAAAAACATAAGTTATTAAAGAATTTAAATAAGACGTCAAGTGCATACATCTTTCTGAAGTCGAGCCTACTGCGCATGCGCTCATAGAAAATGTTCGTACTGTGGAAATATATGATACTTCAATCACTATTGTCGTATCACCTGTACTTTATTTTTTTTACAAGGATCTTATAAAATAGGGATGGAGAACTAAGCTAAAAAAGTGTCGCCACAAACTTGGAAAGTCTATTAGGATAGATTACCTTCCTATATGGTTATAACTATTGAAGATGAAGAAGAATGTGAAGAATTCGATCAGGTTATGTTATTTTTAATAACATAACCTGATTAATTTTCTTCCACTCGCGTTTCATATTTATATAATTTTATAAATATTTATAATATTTAAGTAAAACNATTTTTTTTATATTCACAATAAACAGTAGGTAGATTTTTCCCAAGTTCTTGACAACACTTTTTTACCCAGGAGGCAAGCTTAGTGCTTCATCCCTATTTTATAAGATCCTTGATTTTTTACGAGAAGTCAAAAACATAACTATTATTGTTTAGAACATAAACATAACCTAATCAGATGTAACCTCTACCACGTCTTTTGAACACGTTTCGTTTAGGTTCAATGAACTCATACAAAAATTTGAAATTACGTTAAAATTTTAGGGTTTTCTCTATCTACAGTCTATAAGATTAGAGTTGGCACAATCGAAGGCGGGAAACGACAAATGTGGAGGTAGTTTTGGGGTTATAAAAAGGGAAAATCGGTGTTGCCATGTTATATTTTTTTGTGGAATAGGGGTAGAGTAGAGCTTTTTTTTTCTGAAGTTGCATTCAACATGGGGGACCATTAAAATCGTTTCACTCAAAATTTTCCTGCCTTTTGATTGTGCCAACTCTAATCTTATAGACTGTAAATTATTATTATAATTATTTTTACTTTCATATAGGATATGGAAATTAAAATAATAAAAAATTATATTAGATAAGAGATATGCTTAATAAATCTACGAAACCCTAAAAAGAACTTCCTTGTATTTTTTTCATCTACAGTTTATCTTTCATTTCCGAGGTTCAATCGAGGATATCCGGGATTCTACTGTATTGAGAAATGATATACACAGAAAAATATTGATTTTTATTTATTTTTTTCAAATATCTAGAAAATGAAGCTGCGTTTCCATGAATCAACTATTTTGTTCGGCGTCAAATTTCCTCGAAGATCCTGATGAAGTGATTCGAGGCCATTTATTTATACCTATGCACACACCTACACACACATATATAATATATATACAGGGTGACCGGAAGTTAACCAGCCAAACTTCATGGGTAGTATCTATGGCCAAATTGGAACAAAAAATGTCGAGTAAGCATATGCCCAATTCTCAATAGTTCTCGAGATATCGATTTACTTCTTTTTTTTTTAAGTGTTTCACGAAAATTTTCAAAAAATGCCAAATATCTCAAAAACGAAATGAGATAGGGAAATCAGGGTAAGGAACAATTTTAAAGAGCATGAAAAAACCTTTCAGAATCACTCATTTATTTTGAAATTATCAGCTGCTAAGCATCTTTCAAGTCCTGTTACATTTGAAAATTTGGTTTTCTTAAAATTCGACCCCAAAATTCCAAAGCTTTCTTCTCTTAATTGAAGGATGCTAGAAGTGTGACGATTTCAGGAAAAACTTCTGCTTTTCATAAGCTTTCAAATGGTATAATTAAAGTTTA
>KZ654076.1:1327-11658 GCA_001010745.2 Gerris buenoi
TTCCTTTCTCTAATGCTCAGGCTAAGTTCGTTGGACAGAGTGGTCCGTCCAAGACTTCGCGTGCAACGCTCGCGTCAACGATAGGTTCAAATTTAAAATTGGAATTTGGAAACGGGAAAAGATTCTATCGTCACTTATTCGATGAGACGAACATTTTGTTTTCATCAGGAGAGGATGATTGTAGGAAAGAGTCGCGCAGTGAGAAAACTGGACTATTCTTAACCCTCACGCCCTGGCAATCTCCATTAAACAAGTTAAAATGAACTGCTTGGTTTTCCTGTAAAATTCGTTTTGCTCCCACTACTGGAAGCATCTTTAGGTGTGTGGTGCATCGTGATGTTTACTTATAGCAACATCAAAATATTCTGGCGATTTAAGTGAAGGAAGATGTATTTAATTTATAGAATCTTGCTGGAACGTAGAAAATACTTGGATTCTCTGGGGGTTCCTTGATTCAGGTTAGTCCTTTGTCGGGAAGACACAATCGGGCAGGTGCTCAAGGTGCTGCCATCGTCGGTGTTCCTTTGTGGTGCGGGTGACGTTTTGTAGTCAGGAAGTGACCGCGGCGCCGCTTCTTGCTTTCTGCTTGGCACAGGTGCTAACCAGAGGTTTCCAAGTCCGGGAAAGCGTAAATTCATCATCTCTGTTGAAGTTTTCTGATTATTTATCTCGTATAGCCTCTCTTACCCCCCTTTTTGTGATGCCTGTAGACAAAAGCGAGTACTCACGCCTGTACTTCCACCGGAAAACCAAGCTGTTTATTAGGAGCCTACCCGTGGAAGTTAGTATAAAATGTATCACTTCACTGCACAGAAATTTCTAATTACAAGAGGGTACTCTTTTACAAGCGTTATTTCTCGGTCTAGTTCTATTTTCGTTAATGTTCCTTGAAAAATTTGAAAGCTCAATTCAGGACTAGGTATCGTTATCGGCAGAGGAAATTATTCTTCAGTGTAGCTTAGTTGGCTAGAGCACCTGTACTAGAAATATGGGCAGGTCCGTGGTTCAAGTCCCGGCGCTGAAGTCTATTTTTCTCTGTCTTTCTCTCCTTGTAAATAGTAATTATAATTGGATTTAAAATAAAGAAACTTCTGCTTGTAACTATTAAAATTTTGTACGTTTCAATTTCAATATTACATTATATGATTTAAGTGAAGTTTCATTAATATCGATACGTTAGAACGTAATGTATTAGTGAATAGGTGCTTGTTATATTTTTAGCGTTATGTCCGCTTTTAACCGTTTTAGCGAACTTTAACACTTCATAGTGGTGTCGCTGTTGGTTTTACTAAACAATTGTACTTGCAAAAAAGCTTGTCTCATCAAATAGATGAAGTTAGAATTTTTCCCCATTTTAAAATTCCAATTAAAAATGTAGTGGATAACGTTGTGTAACGAACTCCTCCTGGGCATTGGTAAAATAAACATGTGTACCAAATTTCACTAAAATCGCTCGACTTTTACTCAAGTTATTGTCACACGTTTCCGACAAACCCACACGCACAGACACGGTGCATGTTTCTTGAATGCAGGAAATTCGTTTCTATAAACTTAAATTGACTTACATTGACATTTTAAACATAGATTTAGTAAAGGCCGATATACACGGCGACAATTTTGTTGCTAGATTGGGTGCCTAGATTGGGTCTCGCAGTGGAGACACCGCCGAGAGTGGACGCTAGACCACCCCCACTCCTACCCACTACGGTCTAGCTAGTTGCGCTCGCGGTGTTTGTTGTCCTCGTGTAGACACCTGTCAGTTTGCTCTCGCACTCGGTCTAGGCTAGTTTCAGCTAGGTGAAACCTTTTGCTAGAGTAAGCATGACCAATACCTCAGCCGGGCAACGCTTGTGGACGACGGAGGAGACGTACAACTTAATTGCACGTTTTGAAATCTTCCCTGAGTTGTGGAACTTTATTCAAGGTCACACTCCGAGAGCACTCTCAGACACCAGTCTAGCCAAATTTTGGCTCTCCGTGTAGACAGATCGGACACCGCTCTCGCTAGACTCTCTCGCTCTAAGTGTCGCCGTGCATTCCGGCCTTAACGCATTCGAACTAATTTTTATAAATACAGAAAATATACACACTCACAGACATTTTAAACATGAAAATAACTACTACACTAACTAATGTTAATAATTATTACAGAAAATTTACACTTACTCAGACCTAATTAATGAGGAATAACTAACTAGCTAATGTTAAAATAACAGAATATATACACTTACATAGACATTTTCTTACGTGGCAACACTACCTAATACTCACAAACACAAATAACGTGTTTTTGAAAGAAAAAAAAAATACCCACACAAGAATAACACATAAAATATACTCACACAAACACACCAGTGTCGCAAATACACAAACAACAACACAGGGGAAACTCTTTACTAGAATTTTGTCTTTCCCCCACCCCTCCGCCTCTCCCATCCCTACCTCCCAGTCTTATTCCTTTCCTCCTTTTAATATGTATACGTGGATACGGACTCTGTGTTGTTTTTTTTTAATGTGTCAGTGTGCGTAGATAATAACAGTGCGTTTGTGTCTTCGTATGTGTTTTTTTTCTTTCTTTAATATCCTTACTTTTCTAAGTGTATTTGTGTTTAAGTATATGTGGGGTTGTGGAATTCTTGTGTGTATGAGTTTTTTTTTTGAACGTGTTTGTATTAAGAGTCTTAAGTTATACATGTATATATAGAAACACAATGTGAGTTTTATGTGTTTGTGTGTCTGTGTCATTTCGTTGTCTCCAAGATGTGTCTTCGTATGTGTTTTTTAAGGATATGGGGAAAAAAGGGAGGGAATGGGGAGAGTGGGGGGAAGGATAGCAAAAAAAAACTTTTTTTCCTTATTCCTTTACTCCTTTATTTTTTTACTAACGATTTTTACTTCTTTTTTTTCAGTGTGAGTTAAGGTAAAATGCGAGTGAAAAGGATGGGAAGCGAAAATTTTTCTCCTCCCCCCCCCCCTTTTCCTACTCTTTCCCCCCTTATTTCTTTTCCCTTACCCCCCTTCATCTCCCTTTAAAGGGGGGGATTCCTTATATTGTTCCTTATAAGTAATGTCTCCCCTCTTTCCACTAACACACGAGGGTAAAANACATATCTCACACTATATGATTACATCGAGGATCTTTTGTCTAAAGAGAGTCTATCCCTTCGTCCAGTAAATAACTTAATGTGGTGTAGAGACATAGAGACTTTGGACCAGGTGGAAAATTAATGTAGAGAACCGTAATGGGGAAGCCCGGTCCATCAGCATATACTATGAAAGCTATCTATACGTGGATACGGACTCTGTGTTGTTTTTTTTTTAATGTGTCAGTGTGCGTAGATAATAACAGTGCGTTTGTGTCTTCGTATGTGTTTTTTTTCTTTCTTTAATATCCTTACTTTTCTAAGTGTATTTGTGTTTAAGTATATGTGGGGTTGTGGAATTCTTGTGTGTATGAGTTTTTTTTTTGAACGTGTTTGTATTAAGAGTCTTAAGTTATACATGTATATATAGAAACACAATGTGAGTTTTATGTGTTTGTGTGTCTGTGTCATTTCGTTGTCTCCAAGATGTGTCTTCGTATGTGTTTTTTAAGGATATGGGGAAAAAAGGGAGGGAATGGGGAGAGTGGGGGGAAGGATAGCAAAAAAAAACTTTTTTTCCTTATTCCTTTACTCCTTTATTTTTTTACTAACGATTTTTACTTCTTTTTTTTCAGTGTGAGTCTAGCCAAATTTTGGCTCTCCGTGTAGACAGATCAGACACCGCTCTCGCTAGACTCTCTCGCTCTAAGTGTCGCCGTGCATTCCGGCTTTAACGCATTCGAACTAATTTTTATAAATACAGAAAATATACACACACACAGACATTTTAAACATGAAAATAACTACTACACTGACTAATGTTAATAATTATTACAGAAAATTTACACTTACTCAGACCTAATTAATGAGGAATAACTAACTAGCTAATGTTAAAATAACAGAATATATACACTTACATAGACATTTTCTTACGTGGCAACACTACCTAATACTCACAAACACAAATAACGTGTTTTTGAAAGAAAAAAAAAATACCCACACAAGAATAACACATAAAATATACTCACACAAACACACCAGTGTCGCAAATACACAAACAACAACACAGGGGAAACTCTTTACTAGAATTTTGTCTTTCCCCCACCCCTCCGCCTCTCCCATCCCTACCTCCCAGTCTTATTCCTTTCCTCCTTTTAATATGTATACGTGGATACGGACTCTGTGTTGTTTTTTTTTAATGTGTCAGTGTGCGTAGATAATAACAGTGCGTTTGTGTCTTCGTATGTGTTTTTTTTCTTTCTTTAATATCCTTACTTTTCTAAGTGTATTTGTGTTTAAGTATATGTGGGGTTGTGGAATTCTTGTGTGTATGAGTTTTTTTTTTGAACGTGTTTGTATTAAGAGTCTTAAGTTATACATGTATATATAGAAACACAATGTGAGTTTTATGTGTTTGTGTGTCTGTGTCATTTCGTTGTCTCCAAGATGTGTCTTCGTATGTGTTTTTTAAGGATATGGGGAAAAAAGGGAGGGAATGGGGAGAGTGGGGGGAAGGATAGCAAAAAAAAACTTTTTTTCCTTATTCCTTTACTCCTTTATTTTTTTACTAACGATTTTTACTTCTTTTTTTTCAGTGTGAGTTAAGGTAAAATGCGAGTGAAAAGGATGGGAAGCGAAAATTTTTCTCCTCCCCCCCCCCCTTTTCCTACTCTTTCCCCCCTTATTTCTTTTCCCTTACCCCCCTTCATCTCCCTTTAAAGGGGGGGATTCCTTATATTGTTCCTTATAAGTAATGTCTCCCCTCTTTCCACTAACACACGAGGGTAAAAAACTCGTTGAAGGAAAAAAGGGGGGGTTACCCCCTCTTACACATATATAAGTCCCCCCCTTATTTTCTCCTTTAGCTCATATATGGGCGTGGTTCCCATTCGCATTAAAACCTTTCTACCTCCTACTAAAGGGGGGAAAAGGGTTCTAACGTCCCTTTCCCCTCATCATCCTTACTCTTTCCTTAAGGAATAAGAAGGGGGGAGGGTTGTGATGGGGAAAAGGGGGGGGGGGACGGTCCACTAACTCTGCATGCAGGAGACCCCTTCTGTAACTGAGGGGGGAAAAAATTTCATCTTTTTTTTTCTTATAATATAAGGAGAATATTAAAAGAAATATGGAGAAAAATAATTTACGAAAAATATATTATAAAAAAGTTAAAACGATTTAGACGCAATTTATTTAAATAGTGGAGAAAATTTATAATATTTCTTTAATTAAAACAAATGTGATTAACAATTAAATTTAAGATGATTAAAAAAGTAACAGTACACGATCTAGTCAAAATAAGTTCAACCTTTAATGTAGTACGAATTTTTAATAAGCATAAAATACTGTGGGCATAGCAAGAACATATTTGTAACATTTATAGTAGCCAATGCAGCTTTATCCAAACTGAAAGATTCAGTTAAATTCAGCTTTAAGAACTTAAGAAAGTAACAGTTGTAAAAAAAATAAAAGTATTTATCAGCTGGTGCACCACGTGGTATTATGCAGATGGTGCCACAATTGTTTGAAGGCATAAAAGTACTTATATATTGTTTACAGAAAAGTCATTTGAAAATTAAAATAAGCAAAAAAATGTTTGTAACATTCTTAGTAGCTTATTTAGCTTTTTTTTCCGAACTGAAAGATTCATTTCAATTCAGCTTTAAGAACGTAAAAAAATCAGCTGTAGAAACATCTGTAAGAAGGAATCAGCTGTGAAAAATAAAAGGGTTTTATCAGCAGTGTTGTCACATTTGTTTGATGGCGTAAAAGTACTTGTAATTGTTATCAGATAAGTCAGTTTGAAAATTAAAATAAGAAAAACTTTAAAAGAGATAATATATTTACCTTATTTAGGTATTAGGAGTATTAGGATAAACTTTTTCCATTAGCTAAGGCACAATTGTTTCAGAAAGTTCGTTACCATAGAAAAACTACCTGGGTAATTCATCGATCAAAAATGAGGAAATATAATTAAATAAGTGATCTCTCCAGTGACCAGTTCAGTTGTGTGTTTAAGTCAATACCGGAATGCTTCATTCCTGATGATGCTTCCAGTAGTGAAAGTGAAATCCATCAAAATGATGAAATCTTGGAAAATCTTGGAATGTTATCATCACTCTACCGCAGTATCTGTCCTTCCCCGTGGAAATTGGCAGAAGATCATCAAAAAATAAGACCAGTAACTTCTTTTTCTATTTAGCCATGAGGCCAAGATGAATCTTCTCAAACGTTATTCACGCAATTAATTAAATTGTTGTTACTAATTTAATGTGATACAAACGCATTAATTCTCTTATACAAGTAATAGATGGCTGAAGAGGTGTAATAATGGACTTAATCAATACTTTCATTTGAGACGTTTCAACCCTGTTAATAGGTCATCTTCTGTCACGAGTATGGGCTGATCCAACCAAGTGTCAGATTTTACAAACTTGTTTATATACTTAAAATGGCGTAGCTAGCTTTGGAATTTGTAGGGGCATATAATAAGACATGACTTTATAAGAACTTTGTAATTCATGCAGCTTGTCTTGTTGTTGCTTCAAGTAAACATCATGATGCACCACAACCCTGAAGATGCTTCCAGCAATGGAAGCGAAACGTCAGACTTCAACACCTTCGTGATGTGGATTTCACCGGAAAACCAAGCTGTTCATTTGCTATTAATATCTGAGCATGGATAATATACTCTTTAAGGGTGATTATGACTGAAGATAAAATTGGAGTCAGTATCTCAATGATGCTTATATGTCGGTGATGGACTCATTTTGGACCATTTTATCAGCCTGATTATTACCTTCCAATCCTTTTGTCCATAACTAGCTCGTGCATGTCAGTTCCTTGCAGATTAAGGTCAAGAAGGACGCAGTTACAGTTAACCATTCCTACCTAACTTAAAGAAGCATCAGCCGTGAACGTGCATTAGCGTCATGCTTTGTTTACTAGATGTATACTGTATACCCACGTGACATGATAAGCCAAGCTTATCTACTCTGTGGAGGTAAAATGCATGCTCCCCTTTGATACCCCTTTGTTTCAAGTTATTGGAGACGAGTGGTCCTATGAATGAGATATGAGATTCTATCTTGTTTCAGACGAGTGATCCTATGAATGAGATCCTATCTTATTTGAGATGAATGATCCTATGAATGAAATACTATTTTATTTGAGACGAGTGATCCTATGAATGAGATCCTATCTTCTTTGAGACGATTGATGATATGAATGAGATTCTATCTTCTTTGAGACGAATTGTCCTATGAATGATATCCTATCTTCTTTGAGTCGAGTGATTCTATGAATGAGATCCTATCTTGTTTGATATGAGTGATCCAGTGAATGAGATCCTATCTTGTTTGAGACGAGTGATGCTATAAATGAGATCCCATCTTGTTTGATAAGAGTGAAGCTATGAATGAGAACCTATCTTGTTTGATACGAGTGATCCTGTGAATGAGAACCTATCTTGTTTGATACGAGTGATCCTGTGAATAAGATCCTATCTTGTTTGATACGAGTGATCCTGTGAATGAGATCCTAACTTGTTTGAGACGATTAATCTAGAAGATCTTCACACTTCACCGTTGGGAGGTTTTTTACAGCATTAAATTTGCTCTGACTTAAAAAGTTCTTAAATTGTTCTCATACTTCTAAAAGTTAAATTCTATCATTATTTACATAAGGAGAGAATGGCTTAACTAAGTGGTTGGTATATTCGTATCTCGTCTAAACTCACACATGGTTTTTAATAGTGCGTATCCACGAAAGGTGAGACATATCTCACACTATATGATTACATCGAGGATCTTTTGTCTAAAGAGAGTCTATCCCTTCGTCCAGTAAATAACTTAATGTGGTGTAGAGACATAGAGACTTTGGACTAGGTGGAAAATTAATGTAGAGAACCGTAACGGGGAAGCCCGATCCATCAGCATATACTATGAAAGCAGTGTAGACCTTAGGCTAGCAGAGGCTCGAATGTTTGTCTAGTGGTGCTTTTCCCCTCCTAGAATCTATCAGACTAAGCCCTAGCATAGAGTCACACGGGGACTCCGATCTTAGCTCTGGATGTGTTCACTTCTTACATCAATCTCTCACACTCAAACATATACCAATAATGATACATCAACACTTAACCAGTTTACCAGTTAGTTATTATTCCACTCACCGAATCCCCGTAACGATCTCCAAGCCCTTGATGCCCAGAATTAGATTATAGAGGCACAGCTGTAGAGAGATTCGTTGAGACAAACTGTTGTCATGGCAAAGACCGACCAAGGGTTAGAACGGTCAAGCAAGGAAAAGAATTAGGATGGCACATAGCTTCCTTGCGTTGGAGGGGTTTGAGTCTGTTTTGATTCTTAATAGGGTCAGACTAACTTCAAAGCAATATTAAATTTGAAGTCAAATTGAGGATTATTAATTATTACTGCAAATTAGTAAGTTATGACATGTACTTACCGTAAATTACCGTTAAATTAGTAAGTAGATGTACTTACCGTCGATACTTACTCGATCTGAGGATCACTGGACCTGTTTTCAGCTATACACCATATCAGCAGAAGAATATAGATCTCCTAGAGTCGAAAGAACTTGTTGAGTCTACATGAGAGAGTGTGAATGGACTCTAGGAGATCTATATTCTTCTGCTGATAATGCCAAATTGCCAAAACCGGCCCGGTGATCCTCAGATCAATCCAGTATTTGCGGTAAGTGCATATTCATATCATAAATATTAAATTTACGCAGACAGTATACATTAATATGGAACCATTTGTTGACTACTTTTCACAGACCATCCAAATTTCTTTAAAATCAGATCAGCACTGTTTTAAAGATTTACTTAGTTGATAATAAAACAAGTTAGTGAACACTTCGAATAAAGTAACGAACGTAGAAGATTAAATTGAATATTGGAGCAAACAATGGCCTTATTGAATCATATAAATTTCATTAAAGTTGGATAAGTAGTTTTTAAGTTATGATAGCATGCAAAATGTAGGACACACCGATTGACACGAACCCAAAAATATTTCCTGATGTCTGAAACGGATTTATGTCTTGGTATTTTTGATTTCGGACACATACAATATTTGTCTTCTTTCAGAACAATCACATGGCTTCCGTTACTTCCAGAAAGTCAAAAAGCAATTAAAAGGGTGAAAAATTAAATAAATTATCATAGTTAATAATGTGTTTTAAAAGCGTATCAATAAAGGAAGTGATAGGACACGAGTAAGCTATGTGACACACTATTTTTTTTTCCAATTAATCATGATTGTTTTTAAGATAATGTTCGATATACATAATGGTAATAAGTTTTTAAATTAAAAATAAAAACTATAAAGGTTGATATTTTGATCTAGTAATGTCCACACATGGAAAGAAAACTAACTATGTCCTGGGAAATTTTTTCCTCTTTTTTTTTTTTCTTTTCTTGCAGGATCCTAAAGTCTTTTAAGGAGAAGGGTTTTTTT
The DNA here is from genome assembly GCA_001010745.2 of Gerris buenoi. NCBI lineage: Eukaryota > Metazoa > Arthropoda > Insecta > Hemiptera > Gerridae > Gerris > Gerris buenoi. The sequence goes on from KZ654076.1 coordinate 10,887, forward strand.
CTTCTTCTTTTCTTTCTGCTCCTGACGATATTAAAATGTCGAGGAGTTTGGAAGGGAGGGGGGTAGATGGAAGGTGGAAGGGGGAGTTAGATGAGAAAGGGAAGGGTGGTGGGGGGTAGAATGCAAAGGAGTGGGATTTAGAGTGGGGGAGGAAGGAGATCCCCCCTTGGAAATGCACGGGGGAGAGGAAGGAGGCGTGGCTTATTTCTCCACGCCCATTATCCCCACCCTTTTCATTACTTCTCCGTCATGTGCTGCAATCTGAACGGCAATTTCTACAACTAAAAATTCTCTTCTTCACCCCCACCTCCTTCCTCATCTCCCTTAAACAGTCCCCCCTTTTATTCCTAACCCCCCTTCCCCCACCTCGTATTTCTTTACCCCATCCTCAATTCTCTGGCCTAAGTAAACATAATTAAGGGAGAAACCTTGCTTTACCCCACTATTCCTCAAACCCCCCACTCTCTTCTTTCGAAATGTTGGTTTTGGTCCAATCTATCCCTTAAAGTTCTTTTTTTTTTTCTTAAAAAAAGGTTATGAACGCCTTCTAAAAAAAAAGGACCCTTAGAATAAGAAAAAAAGAATCATTTGAATATAACCCTAAAAATAAAAAGAAAAACTAAGAATTTTATTTTATATAAATAAAATATATTCGTTATATATTATTCTCTGAAAATTAAATTCAGTAATTTATAAAAGATCATTTAATTTTTCTTAATCATCAGGAGGTGGGGGTATTTCTTTTGTGATAAACCTTAGGTCCGTTTGATAA
>KZ654078.1:26797-43373 GCA_001010745.2 Gerris buenoi
TTATTTTTTTTTCTCCTTTCAGGAGGTAAAATCTTGTACGTATCTCGGGAGTAAAAGTCACTTGCACCCTCGCGATAATTAACTCCCTCGGCTCCACTTCGGGAGTGAACGCTATGATTTCCTCGGCTTCGCCTCAGGAACCAACTTCATCGCTCAGATTGCAATCACTTACTTTACTCCCTTGGTGCGTAAATAACTATTTCAAGTATTTTTAGAGTTTTTGGAGGTAGCACACCCAAATTTGGAGCAAAAATTAATTTCTAGATTTCGCCTCAGGGTATGATTTTTCTTAAGATCGGGATATGATTTTCTAAAACATGTATGCAACATTTCGCAAGTCATATTCGCCAAGTAGTTTAGGCTCAGGCGTCTTCGAGACAGACATTTTTTTTTTTTTTTTTTAGAAATAAAACACTTTTTGGACACAGAAGTGCTTAAAACGTGTAAATCCTTCTAAATCTTAAAATAGATTTTCACGCCATTAAAATACTTTCTCTTTACATGAGAAAGTAGAAATGAAGAAAAATAATATTTGTGAACAGAAAGGCTTTTTTAAATTTTAGCTTTATCCTTGTAACTTTTGTCCAGATTATTTTCAAACTTGTTTGTTTAAACCTTCGTCTGTCGTAGCTGTTAACTATTTTGCTTTTTTTAAACACTTCTAATTCATCAGAGTTAAAAGAAAAAAAAAGCTTAAGAGATTTTAAAGAGAAAATAATTTGTTTAGTGATCATTGGTTTTTACTAATCTTGTCAAGAATAACTAAGCAGTAAATAACTAACCTAATTTAAAAGTCTCGGATTATAGACAAAGTGTTAAGAACAGATTAAGAAATAAAATACAAAAACACTTGTCAGGCTTGAATAGCGAGAACTTTCCACTTGACACGCTAAAAAAATTGCTTAACAGTTTTAACAATATTAATGCGTGTTGCGTGTATACATAAAAATAAAATGTTTTTCACTTTTATTTTCTCATGTTTAAGAAAGTGAGACTCTCTTATTATTCCAGTAAAATTAGGCAAAAAAAGGGTGTTCCTTGACATCGACTGTATCCTTGACCATGACCTTTAAGGATAAAAAAATTAAATTAAAAGAAAAATAAAATAGAGGGAGAGGAGGGTTGAAATGACCTTGAAGGTGGTTGGTCAAGGACGGGATGTTGGCTATGGTCGACCGTGTGGTTGTAGGACGTGGTTAAAAGTAAAATTTAGCTATTTCGCAATCCGTAATAAATAACTAAAATCTTATAAGGTCATGGTCAAAGACATGGTCAAGGTCATATTTTAAGTAATATTTCCTGCTCATTTCAAATCCGCAATAAAAAAATTGGTTCCCTATTTAAAACAACAAAGTTGACCCTCAAATGACCTTGAAGGTCAAGGATAAGGTTAAATCCAAGGACGCCATTGAATATGTAGGGAAAAATCATGGAACTTTTTTTTGAAAAAAATTAATTTCTGACGAGTTATTTTGGGGTTTATCGGACATATACAATAAAGAGAAGCAAAACTCTCAATTTATTAATTTGTTGGTGACGATGATGTTAATAGTTTAGTTGCATAAATATACAAACGATTGGTTGTTTCAACTGAAATTTTGTGGTGGAATTTAATAATAATTATGACTAGAGGGGTTATAAAGAATAAACACAACAATATTGTCACCACAACTTTTATATACAATTACAAATTATAATGATATATTGTGGTAAAATACAAATTATATAATATAATTATAAAATAANGATGGTCCTTTGAGCGGGATGTGGCTGGCATAGCGGGCAGGGACTAGGTAAGTGATGGCCGCTTCACGTCGGGGACAAATGACCCGTCCTGGGGACACGTCAGCGGTGTCCCTTGATGTATGATCTCTCTCCTCCCTCGAACTACGGTACAACTCAGGGGCTATCTACTCTCGTACAGCCGGCGACATTCTATACAGGCCACGCAATTTCCTTCCACAACGTGCCGCTAAAATCCTTCCCATGATTCTCATTAAATGGCGCTTTTGAAACAACTTTAGGAAGGGCCACATTCAACTTTATGCAGCATTTTAATGAAATTATAGAGCTGAAGTGGAATTCATGCGCATCTGGGGTGAATAGAGAGTAATATAGAACCAGACACTTATACATCGTGCGCATTTGTCGTATGATCTATTGTATGCACTTCTAACTACCTCATCTAACTATTTAATATTTCTCTTAAAGCAATTTAATGGGTAAAAACCTAACTACCACATCCACAAGAATAATATCCTGGACATTATGAAGAATTTTTAAACAAAAAAATTCAAATAGTTTACCAAATCGAAATTTTCAATAACGGTTCATTATGTCGCTGGTGGATTGGCAAACAGACGCCGAACGTGGATAGTACCGACAGGCCAGCTAGAGGGGGGAGCTGGAGGGGGGGGGGAGGGGTCTTTACGTATCCGACGATTTTCCGCATAAATCAATTACGACGATATCCTTCCTTCCTATACAGTGATATCAGTTTTCCATTTATATTCTACCACTCAATTTCACCATGAAGAGCGGCTTCACGTAAACAAAAAAAACGAATATCTCTCTCAAAATAACCAATTGCGGAAAAATTTTCTATTTTTTATAAAAAGAAAAATCCTTTATTAAAAAACAATGGCCGCGAGGTGCAACAAGCCATCTCCCAATCAGCTTCCAGGAAAACAAATTAAAGAATTTACAAGAAATCAATACACTGGAAAATGATTTTCTCGTTTTCCTACGAATTTACATTTTCTTTTTTACTTTAACTCCACTTTTTTTTATATTATTAGATGTTTGATAAACAATCAACTCGACTCTAAATTGTTTCTGACGTATCGATTGAATAAATACATACATCAATAAGATTCTTTATAACTAGTTATTATTTTTAAATAAATCGAGGTATAAAATATCCTAGAAATATTTGTGGAATTTTTTAAAATATTTTTTTGTATTTTTGACAATGGAGAGAAAACGCAATGCATTTACATCATAAAGTAAAACATTTTGAGGAGCTGCTCATATATAATAGTTATTATAGTTGCTACTACACTGCATGCTAGTCAATCTCTTAAACCCCGTTTACACGGTGATAGTTCTTCCACGATAGAACTATCATGTCAGTCTAAGTCATACAACTATCGCAAAGGTGAGCAGTCTACACGATGAGAGTTAAAATACGTCAAAACTTGCTGTCTTGCACTCAATGTTACATCCACATAATACATTTTTGACTAGGATACGGAGTACTCTGACTGCTGTGATAGAACACTCAACTATCTCGTCAGACGAGATAGTGTGATGGCTGATAATTCTATCGCGACAAAATCTATCACGTAGTCTACTCGGTGATAGTCGTTGAGATAGTTTCTACCGTGACCGCAACTATCGCGCCGACTATCACCGTGTAAACGGGGCTTTAAAGACAATAACTCATTTACAAGTAAGATAATAAATTATCTTTAATAAATTTACAAAACTTAATGTGTAGTCATTAATAATTATCATCATAATTATAATCATAACAAACCTGGTTGTCATACATCAATTAATCTATTTCATTGTTTACTTTTCCTTTTTCACTGTAATAATGCATTGCCATAGTGTTCTGAGCTGTTCTACAAGTTTCAAATGTCTACCTCTTCGGGAAGTTAGTTAAAAAATCGATTGTCAGATTTGTACCGGACAAACATACAAACAAACAAGAAAGCAAGCTAATAAAAACAGTAAAAAATATGTTTCTCCATGTGCAATTAAATGTATGTATAATATAATTTATCTGATAGTATTCATATTCTTTTGAAACATGTTTATGAATTTTAATAAATATTATGCTATATAATGAAAAAGCTATTTAGAAATAATTGTGGTAATTTCTATGGTAAGCTAGGTAAACGGTTCTAAGGTAAACGGCGACTGCATATTTGTTATGGAAGTCATCCCTAGAGGGTCGTAATTCTCGCGGGCCGTAGTTATTACTAAGGGGAATTTAGATGGTCCTTTGAGCGGGATGTGGCTGGCATAGCGGGCAGGGACTAGGTAAGTGATGGCCGCTTCACGTCGGGGACAAATGACCCGTCCTGGGGACACGTCAGCGGTGTCCCTTGATGTATGATCTCTCTCCTCCCTCGAACTACGGTACAACTCAGGGGCTATCTACTCTCGTACAGCCGGCGACATTCTATACAGGCCACGCAATTTCCTTCCACAACGTGCCGCTAAAATCCTTCCCATGATTCTCATTAAATGGCGCTTTTGAAACAACTTTAGGAAGGGCCACATTCAACTTTATGCAGCATTTTAATGAAATTATAGAGCTGAAGTGGAATTCATGCGCATCTGGGGTGAATAGAGAGTAATATAGAACCAGACACTTATACATCGTGCGCATTTGTCGTATGATCTATTGTATGCACTTCTAACTACCTCATCTAACTATTTAATATTTCTCTTAAAGCAATTTAATGGGTAAAAACCTAACTACCACATCCACAAGAATAATATCCTGGACATTATGAAGAATTTTTAAACAAAAAAATTCAAATAGTTTACCAAATCGAAATTTTCAATAACTGCAACCGACAGTTGTATAAAACAAGTAAAACCCTACAAGACGATTAACAGCATGTTTCACAATGCCTTAATTTTATGCCAATAATATATATANAACGTATTAAATGCCCACGTTCCATTACACGTTTTGTATTATAAATGCATGTTTGTCTCATTAATATTGTATTTGTACTTAATATTTCTGCGTTCCAAAAGACCGAGCAGTAACATGTCTCGTCGTGTGATGTCACTACGTTTTGTTTTTTGTGAGTAGCTGCCATGTTAATCGTCGGTCAAGGAAAAGGCCAAGGTATCGGACGGAGTCGGACTGAGGAAAGGAAACTTGATTAGGGTGACTGAGGGACAGGTGTTATGACGAAGAGCAAAGGTAACTTGCAAACTTTTCTGTTCGTTTATCTTCTATTTCCTTAACCAAGGTTCGAGAGGTAACAAATGACTTTGGGTATTTTCCAATGCAAGGAGGTGGTTTTCTTGGAAAGATATGATTGTATTGTCATCTGCAAAAGTGGCAAAGAATGTTAAGGGATGCTGGGAGATATCATGAGTGTATATGGAGAAGAGGAGAAGTCCTAGGATACTACCCTACAATAATGTAGAGCTTAAATAAAAATTATTTAGTATGGATTTGTTTCCCGTCCCAATCGATAATAAAGCTTAGCCGACTATCTAATGCCAAAGTAAAACTCCTCTTCACTGGGCTGTCAAAGGCTCACATTTTAATGCAGCTCGATCGCTACTCAGCTATGGAGCAAACGTCAGTGTTAAGTATTTCATGGTATAGAGTTCGTTAACTTCGTTTTCGACCAATGGTCGAAAATTTTTCTTGTTAACTTACGCAAAAAGAACCCGCAATGTACAATTTTAGTGCTTTTCTGCATTTTTACCTTTCTATAGTGTAGTTTACAGTTGTTTTTCAAGAATCTATATCTCAACCAACATGTTTTCCTTGGAAACACCGTAAAAAATATTCCATATTTGTCGAATTATTACCTTACAGGACATTTTTTAAGAATTTTCAAGATTACTGATCAAGGAATTGTTCTCTAAGTCGAAAACTTTTATTTAGTGATCGTATTATAAGTTTTATTTAAAAATGCTAAATAACACAACAAACAATATTTCTCTTAGCATTTCATTAATAATACTATTGGCTTCAAACCATTTTTACAACAGCCTCGTGTAAAAAAAAAAAAAAAAAAAAAAAAAAAAAAAAAAACTTTATAGACACGCAATTAAAATTTGGAACTTTCCATACTAAATCATTTTCACAAAATTCACGAAAAAGAGAGGAAAAAAACCCAAGGGTAAACTGAAAGAGCGGTTAAATTAACTTTATGGTTTATGAAGTCTGTTAGAAGTGTTATAAAAACAAAATAATAATGGCCTCACCTTTATAACTAATAATTGGAGTTTCAAAGCGTGATAACATGTTATACAACAAGGTCAAACATTGCTACTAGTAAGTTCAGGGTTTTACAGTTAGTGTTATACTTCTAAAACAGTATTCAAAGCACAACTTTAAGTAACAACTTATCAAATCAAGTGCATATTAAAGTTTAATTTGTTTTATTTTAATTTTCAGATAGAGCTCGATTGAAAAGTTATGGAACATTACGTATTAAAACCTCAATCAAGTCAACACTATTAAAAGAGAATTCAAAATGTTTCCAAATGTGACTAGAAAATACGACGAAGCTCCGACACCTCTGCATATTGCGGCTTGGGAAGGTGAGTCTGATGCAGTAAAAGCTTTATTTATAGACAATAAATTCGATGTAAATGGAACTTGCTGTAATTATTTAACGCCGCTTCATTATGCAGCATTAGCCGGAAGAGTTGAAGTGGTAAAATTATTACTGGATGCTGGAGCAAGGATAAATTCACCGGACGATCAAGGGAAAACACCTTTGCATTACGCTTTGAAAAGCAAAGATCCATCGACTATATTGACATTGATAGAAAGAGAAGCTAAAATCAATAATGAATCTAGTTTGGTACATTCTGCAGTGCATAGTGGTAGCTCTTTAGTGATAAGATTATTGGCAGATCATGGGCTTGATACAGATTGTCCTGACGATGATGGCAAAACTCCGCTTCATGAGGCTGCGTCTCTTGGGTTTCATGATGTCATAATTATTTTACTTCAAATGGGTTCCAACGTAAATGCAATATGTAACGCTAAAAGAACTCCGCTTCATTATGCAGCAAAAAGTTGTCATTTAGATGTTTTGAAAACATTGTTAGATGCAGGTGCGAATGTAAATGCAGCAGATGCAACGTCGACTTGTCCGATTCATTTTGCTGCTCAAACAAATATCAAGACAGTTGAGATACTACTCGATTACGAAGTTAATGTTAATGTTTACACGAGAACTCGCATGACACCGTTGCATTATGCAGCTGTCAAGGGTTGCAAGGACATCGCAGAGTTGTTGATTCAATCCGGAGCTCGTGTTAACGATGAAACATACGAGGGGCTTACACCTCTCAATCTGGCAATAACAGTAGGTAATTCTGAAGTGGTCGACAAACTTCTAAAGCATGAAGGAAAATTAGGTGACAACATTTTTACAAACGGGTTGAACTTACACGTTGCTTCTAAAAACGGTTATACTGAAATTGTGGAGAGTTTAATCGAAACGGGTTCGAATGTAAACTTTAAAGACTACGAGGGCAAATCACCACTTTATTTAGCAGCTGAAGAGGGGCATAATGGTACTTTAAAAGCTTTACTGAAGCACGGAGCGTATAAAGATGAACCTTGCACAAGTAGAGGTTTTACTCCACTTCAGGTAGCTGCGACAAGAGGTTACGAGAAAATTATCCACTCACTCTTGGTGGCTGGAGTGGATGTTAATAAAGAAAATAAAGAAGGTAAATCACCGTTACATTTGGCAGCTGCTAACGGTAATAATAAAGTTTTGCAAATACTGCTCAAATACAAAGCAAAAGTAAATTCGAACTTAAATAACCAAGGTACTCCAATGCATTTAGCAGCAAAGAAAGGGCAGAATGAATCGATCGAAATTCTTATCAAAGGAGGAGGAGACGTTAACAGTAGAGACGTAGGAGATGAAACGCCATTGCACAAAGCGACACAAGAGGGTTTGACTGAAACTGTTAAAATCCTAATCAAACATAAAGCCAATTGTAATGCAAGGAATAACTGCGAAAGGACATCTGCGCATTTTGCAGCGTGGTATGGCCGTGATGAAATTTTATCAAGTCTGATCGAAGCCCGAGCTAACATTGTATTAAAAGATGAATTCGGTGACACACCCCTACACGATGCAGCTAGAGAGGGTCATATTAATACTATGCGAATACTTATTACTTGCAAAGCTAATGTAAATAGTAGGAACAACACCGGTTGGACGCCGTTACACAGTGCGGCATGGAACGGCAAGACCGAAGCTGTAGAAATTTTACTACTATCTGGAGCCGACATAAATGCATTAGATAACAATCGAGAAACTCCTCTTCACTGGGCTGTCAAAGGCTCACATTTTAATGCAGCTCGATCGCTACTCAGCTATGGAGCAAACGTCTATGCAGAAAATCTGGAGCAAAAAACTGGAGTTGATATAGCAGTTAGCCTGGGCAACGAAAATATAGCCGAACTTCTGAAAAGATTCGCTCTAAAATTGAATTAAAAGTAACATTAATCAGTGATTATAAATTAAAATGATTCATTAAATTAATTAAATGTAAAAATATATTATGTGTGTAAATAAATATATGTATACGCTATTCTTCTTTTAATAATCTATGGAAATAACGTATTAAATGCCCACGTTCCATTACACGTTTTGTATTATAAATGCATGTTTGTCTCATTAATATTGTATTTGTACTTAATATTTCTGCGTTCCAAAAGACCGAGCAGTAACATGTCTCGTCGTGTGATGTCACTACGTTTTGTTTTTTGTGAGTAGCTGCCATGTTAATCGTCGGTCAAGGAAAAGGCCAAGGTATCGGACGGAGTCGGACTGAGGAAAGGAAACTTGATTAGGGTGACTGAGGGACAGGTGTTATGACGAAGAGCAAAGGTAACTTGCAAACTTTTCTGTTCGTTTATCTTCTATTTCCTTAACCAAGGTTCGAGAGGTAACAAATGACTTTGGGTATTTTCCAATGCAAGGAGGTGGTTTTCTTGGAAAGATATGATTGTATTGTCATCTGCAAAAGTGGCAAAGAATGTTAAGGGATGCTGGGAGATATCATGAGTGTATATGGAGAAGAGGAGAAGTCCTAGGATACTACCCTACAATAATGTAGAGCTTAAATAAAAATTATTTAGTATGGATTTGTTTCCCGTCCCAATCGATAATAAAGCTTAGCCGACTATCTAATGCCAAAGTAACAATAGATAATTGAAAGAACTTATATACTTCGTTTTTAAATTTCCTGTCATAATTCATAAATTTGAAACCCGTCAAAATGAAGATCGTAAATATGGGAAATGTCAAAATAAATAAAATAACTTGCGGATTTTTTCCGAACTAACTTTCAATACTGCAAAATTTGCTGAAAACGAATAAAATTCTGCTAAAATATGGTTAAAAGTATTAAAATAATGCATTGTCATCGTGTTCTGAGCTATTTGAAAAGTTTCAAATGTCTAGCTACTCGGGATGTTAGTTAGAAATCGATTGCAAGATTTTTACTGGACAAACAAACAAGAAAGCAAGATAATTAAAACGAAATAATAATAAAAGGTTAAAATAAAAATATCTCTTACTTAACACCTCTCTAGAACTTTTTTGAAGATTTTATATCAAAAACAGGAGCTCTTAAAATCTTTGACAAACTATTACTACAGACTTATTTTTATAGTAATAAATCAAATCCAAATAGCTTACGCCGATGACTCTAACTTAGCCATGGAGCACAAAGATGAAAAGCTCCTCCGTCACCAAGGTCAGATAAAATTAGAAAAAATAAGAAAATGGTTTTCTGATAATAACTATAAAATGAATATGGAGAAAACACAAACCCTTTTACTAAGTCTGAAAAATAATACAAAGCAAGAACCTATTAAATTCTTAGGACTGACACTCGACGACAAACTGAGTTGGAAACCGCACTTAGACAATATTACTTCAAAACTAGCATCTTATGTTTATGTATTTAGAAAATTAAAAAACAGAGTACCTGAAGAGACAATGGTCACAGTCTACAAATCAGTAGTTCAAAGTAGGCTAAGCTACGGTATAATAATGTGGGGCCATACTAACACTAATCAACTGCTTTTACTTCAAAAAAAGATCATTCGAATCATTCTAGGGTTAAAACATGACGAAACTTGTATACCACACTTTAAAAAATTACAGATTATGACAGTCATTAACCTTTTTATTTATCATTCACTACTACACATAAAGACTAATATTAATTTATATGACAAGAACAGTTTGACCCACAGCTACAATACAAAAAATAGAGACCGACTGGTCATTCCCCCTCACAGATTAACCAAATCACAGGTTGGTCACAGCATTCTTGGCATCAAGTATTTCAATTCTCTAGAAAAAAGTGTTCAGGAGCTACCAGAGAAAGCTTTTAAAAAGTATATTAAGGGATTTCTTTCTGAGAACCCTTACTATACTCACCAAGAGTTTCTCAATAGAGCAAAACGACATTGTTTTGAGTTTTAATTACGATGCAATGGACTTAAAGTAGGATTAGTTTTATTTAATATTTTAATGGACGATTTTTTTTGTCTATTATTATTTATTTATTTTAGTTTTATTATTAATTAATATTTTATAATTTATGTATTCCCAAGTGATATTTTAAGCATTGTTTTTATAAAAAGTGTTGACAATATTCTAAAGTTTTATGGCTTGTAAAACATTATGAAAAATAAAGATATTATTATTATTATTATTATTAAAAAAAATCAAATTCTTCTAATATATTTACAAAATAGAATGCTTCTCTGTGAAATGATAATTTCTTATAAAATCTACAATATAATATCCAATAAATCTAAGATAAACATAATTATAAAAAAACTGCGATTACACCTACTAAACAGAAACCCTTCAAATAAGAACTATTTTTAAAATTTAAGGAATTTTTCTTAAAAGCAATTTAAAATTATAAATAATCCAACGGTTCTTTGTATTAAAGAAAAATAAATTGAAATTTTATTTCCGCATATTTAAAATTGTATTTCTGCGGATTAAGTAAATTGTAAAATTGTTTTAAAATATTTAAATATTGATGCTGTAAAATCTCTAGCTTAAAGTTTGTTTTTCAATGGAAGTTGATTAAAAGTAGTTGTTGGGGGGACTTGATTATTCATATACTTAATTGATTTAAACCGTGATTAAAATACGAAGTTAACGCTAACTTAGAACTTCTTCAAATGTAGAGTTAATTAATTAATAGTAGTAGGTACTTTTTTTAAAAATAATTTTTAAGTTATAATGAACTAATATAAAAATATCTCAAAATTTTGTGAAAATTATATGTGAAAGAGTTAAAATCGAGGAACATTCAAGCAAATAATAGTTTTTTTATAATATCAGTTAAGAGTTTAATAATCTAAATAAGATGAAACATTTATTATAATGAATTTATCTCACAATTATAAAGTGTTCAAAATTTATTTATTAGTAAAAGACGTATAAGGATAATTAGTTATTAATTAATACAAAAGCAGTGCTAAAAACAAATTAGTATAAAACTTATTTTTAGGAAAAAATTGGTCCGAGACAACTTAGACAAACTTTTTCATATACGAGTACATAACTACTTAGCCCAGCGTCCCAGCGTCCCAGCGTCTCAGCGTCCCAGCGTCCCAGCGTCTCCAGTTTATTAGTTTCCGCAGCCACATTTAATTATTATTGAACATTTCATCAAAATGATTCATAAAAATAACTTCTTTTAGGTGGGGAATCGAACCCGGTCTCTTTCCGTCTACGTTTAAACCTATTTTCTCAGAAACTAGATTTCTCCTGGCTAACGGCTTATATTCTTATTTAAATGGACTACATTTAAAATTTAGTTTTATCAAATGGTCAGAACCAATAATTTTTTACGGTTTTATTTTTATAGTTTTTGGAGGGTAGGGTAATGCCCTCAAATTTGGAGCTAAAATTAAATTATAGATTTTGCTTTAGGGTAAAATTTGTCGAAACATGTATGCCAAATTTTGTCAAATTCGGTCAAGTAGTTTAGGCTTCAGCTGTATGCAGAGGCGGACGACAGACAGACTTTTTTTTCTTTTTCTTTTTTTAACACTTTTTGGACTCAACGGACCTCAAAATGTGTAAATTATAACGCCTTCTCTTTTTATGAAAAAATAAAAAAATGAGACTGTCTGATAAATAGAGGGTTTTCTCACCTTAGTATCTTGATGATGCATGGTGCATGGTATATGGCGCATGGTACATGGTGCATGGTACATGGTGAAGATGAGAAGATTGCGAAATGAAAGTTGCCAGATTCCACTTTAACATGAATTATGACCAAAAGAATTCCTCTGTCCTTGGAATTTTGCTGCAGGCAAATGGCTAAGGAACATAGCAGCTACAGCTGACATACAGCTGCTGTCCTCCAGCAAAATCCTCCTGTAAGGTCCTCCAACCTCCCACTTTACTTTTATATTAAGGAGTGGGTAGACTCGTACAGATGGATTTATTACAAAAAATTTAAGGTAAAGGTATAAACTAAACTATATAGTAAATGTAATACACTGGTCTTTTCCCTTACAAAGTGATTTTGTTTTGAAAACATAAAATTGTAATAATATATCGACTATTAACAAATTGTAGTTTAATCTTTTATATAATCGAGTAGTGTCCCGACGACAACGACGCACCTCTAAATGATTTATAACGTTAAAAATTGATGCGCCATAAGCTGGGATCGAACCCGGGGCTCCTGGGTGAAAGCCAGATACTTAACCAAATGCGCCATACCTATATAACGAATATCGGAGCACAAAACTTCCTATTTAAATGTTTTAATTTTAATTATAACTGCATAAAACTTACTATTTAAACAGTAAATATCTCTTTAAATATCTATTTTAATTATAACTAATTATCTCTTAGCACTTTTTCTCAACCATATTTATTATTCTGCCCGTTACCGCGGGCCTAAAGGCTAGTAATTATATAATCCAATAAGGTAGTGTTTCAAAGAAGTTTGTCACAAGATGAATGTCAATCTCAAACAGTATCTTTCGTTTTACTCTGCTTCTTCTTCATCAAATAAAACAAACAAATTAAATAGAAGGGAAATGTATTTTAGATGCCTGATTAGGAAATGGAAAAAAGGCCACTAGATGGAATAAAATATTATGTTTGAATGTATTTTATACATTTCTTTTCAGCTTACCGGAGGTAACAGAAACTATGTGTTCGTTCTGGATAATGAAAATACACACATCTTAAAAACTACAAGGTCGTTGTTAACGAAATGTGTACAGTAGGTCATAATTAGCTTAAAGTACTCATCTGATTTTCAAGAAATTATGATAAATAATTTGTTGAAGGTAGCCAACAAATGGTCCCATATTAATGTTGCCCATTAATTGGTAGACAATTTTTGTTGTAATGGAAAACATTGTGAAGGGGAGTCGATTAAAAAAGTTTAGGTATTTTGCTATTACTATGAGGGTAAATTGTTTGTGCCTTTTTTGATGTACGGAACAGTTTAACTAAAAAAAGTGAACCTAACATCTTTCTTGTATTGACCATTTGTGTAAACCTGGTTCAGTAATAGCAGTAAGGCTCTAGTACTACTAATTGACAGGTACGAAGAACCACTTGTTCAAACCTATAGTTTGAGCGTTTTGAAATGTGACTTTTGACAGCGGGGGAAAATCATAAAAAGTTGAGTGGGGAACCAATGAGGGGTCAGGAGGGCGATTCTGTAACTTTTTTGATATATATCCACAGTGACGTTATATATCAAACCTCGCTATATATCAAGGTGTTGTTATATAATGTAGTGAATCTGTAAATTGATGCCAGCGCTGTATATGACCGTATAATGAACTACGGATTGACAGCGATCTTTTTATTGGCCATTTTATAGTAATTTCAGTATATTTTATTCAATGTTTGATGGATTTTAAAGGTGTATAAAAATAAAAACTAGTTGATTTTCATTTCTTTTATCTTTAAAATTGTTTAATATAAAATGATATAATTTAATAAGATAGATCATTTAATAAAATAAAATAATTTAAAATTAATTTCTTTTATCTATAAAATTTACAATTTAAAGGAGGTGTTTAATTTTAACAAAGTTTGTCGAAAAAAATAGTTATTTCAGTCAGAAAACAAGAAAAGTGAATGAAAACATCAATAATGGCGTCACTTTGTTTTGGTTTTTAGCATTTGATATATAACAACATAACCTGACGAATTATATCAACAACAATTTCGAGTTGCTATTTATCAAACCTTATATATCAATTTCTCCTTATATAACAACAGACAAAAGTTACAGATTCACATGACAGGTTGCGCGCGCATCTTCATATCAACTTTTTGATGTATAACAACATGAAAAGGGAGGTTTCAAAGTTACAGAATCGCCCTCCAGGAGTATGAATTCTAGAAGGTCAAGCCAACTAGGCAAATTAGAAATATCACTGTCCCGACCCCTCTCACAGGCCTAGTAGCTTTATTTTTTTCCTTATTTAGGTTGGCCAACCTGAGTGTCAAAAGTCCAAACTCGATATTAGGCCATGTTTTAGGCTCATTTTACTAGCCCCGTGGTAGGAAGTTGTAGCCACTTCAGACTTTCTACCTACTGAAGCGAGTATAATGTGATCATTAGTGGACCATATAAATCAGAGTAACACGACGCGGAATCGAATCCACGTCCTCGTGCCAGCCTTGATTAACTGATGGACAAGCACACGTGACAAGTAATTTAATACACATGACTACGCCGGCTCTCCGAATCAGTAAACTAAAATGTAGACTAAAGTTATCAGATAACTTATACATCGTCTAACTCTAAAGCCAGAGAAGAGAAAAGACCGTGAATTATAAAAACATGGACAGAGACACTTTTAAAGAGATTTTAAGTGAAATTTGACAAACACGTGTTCATTGTATCAATAAAGTGGCTCAGATCAGTCAGTGTTACCACTAATTGGTCAAATAGTGGTTTGAAACTCAGCAAAGTTATAAGTTCTCATATTTAATAGCCAAAAAAAAACAAATTCTTAAAATGAGTTTTTTATATAAAACAATAGACTGTCAATGAGTGTGACAGATAGCTATTTCGCATCCTTTCACATACTTTATTGATTTTATGCTTTCACAAGCTATTATTATCACATTTAGTTCATTGGTTCCCCCCAGGGGTATCCAACTCCAGTATTCTAGAAGTGTAAGAGCACTAGCGCTCCACGGGAAGATGGTGGTTAAAATTATAAACTACTTATGATCTTTTGACATTTATACTATATTGTAAATAAACAATAAAAAAAAAAAATAACTGCCTCGGTGGCCGAATGAGATGCGCGATCGCCTAAAATGCGAAAGTTCCCGGGTTCGATTCTAGGAAAGTGCCTAAATAATTTATTAATTTATTTCTTTGAATATAAAAGCTCGAAATCTTTTAAATGGTGTAAAAGATTTAGTTACAATATTAACCACACCTTCCCGTGGAGCGCTAGTAGTCTAACACAGGTAGATAAAGAGGGGAGTTGGAAATCTTTCCGTTTAAGGATTCTATGATCGCTGGTTGCCCCGTTCTTTTAACATGTCAAAATGGATTTTATTTATTTTTTATTTATTTATTTATTTTTATTTTTTTATTTATTTATTTTTTTTTCATGAAATAAAATATAAATTAAGAAAAAGTTAAAGAGCACAAACGGTTTAAATTAATCGGGGACTCTATGCGGGCTACTTTTGACATACCATGCAAATTTCATAAAATGAAATGAGTACTTTTGAAGACACAAGTTGATATAAATGTATGTATGTGTGGGTGTTGAAGAGAAACAAATGGACGCAGAGAGTTGAACCTTATAATATGGGATCAACAATTGGCAAATTATGGCCAACTATATAAATTTTATTAAAATTGGACCTGTTTTTTTTAAGATATGTTGGTTCGAAAAAATTGAGCGACTGACAGACATAGAACCAAAAATGTTGCCTTATGTCTGAAACAGATTTCTGTCTAGGACATTTCTAAATGGGAGATATAACATATTTTCGTTCTTCTTAACGATCACATAACTTCCATTACCTTTGGTAAGCTCGGAAGCAAAATAAATGAATAAATTGTCATGTACTAAAAGTGTGTAAACACGCTTAAATTTTACAATCATGTTACCTAGAAATTGTATTTTCTATAAGAGTCTATCCGTATCAGTTGTTAAGTACTTTATACATATACGTATTAACACATACACGATATAAAAAAGGCTTTCATTCCCTTTCATTTAATACCCAAATCATGGGCGTGCTTAAAAATAACTAGTAGGCCATCTTGGGCTGACCGCTATATTTGTCTTAAAATTTTATTGTATTCTTTCTTGGGGAAGCGCAGCCGAGGCCAATATGGAACCGGTAAAAATTGTCAAGAAAACAGTTATTAAAATAATCCTAAAAAAACCATCAAGATATCCTTCGGATCTGTGTTACAAAGATCTATCCGTGCTTCCTCTTAACCTGCTATTCAAAAAATCAATTCTATTACATTTCTTTAATGAAGAAAAAATAAAAGTTAATCACATTTATTCTACAAGATCTAAAATAAACAAAACCGTTCAAATTCCAAACTGCAATACAACAAAGAAACAAAGACATGCTACATACCTAGGACCGAAATATTACAACGAATTGCCACAACATCTCAAACAAATACAGTCTATGAATATTTTTAAAAACAAAATAAAAACATACCTTTACTCTCAAATTTAATAAACAACAGAGACCTAATACAACTATTATTTGTGCAATGAAACAAATTACAATTACATAGCTGCAATTTTATTTTTCTTTCT
>KZ654078.1:69830-87084 GCA_001010745.2 Gerris buenoi
TTAAATCTTTGTATCAGAAAGCAGTTTTATTACATTTTTTCCACAATAACCAAATACCAATAGTTCCAAATGCTCTGCTAGGTCATCTATGGTAGCATAGACTCAAACTACAAAAAAAGACACGCAGCATACCCTTGGACCAATTTACTACAACAAAATAAAACAACACTTACCAACTCAACAGAATAATGAAAAAACTAAATGATCAGTGTTTTTTTTAAGAAATATATATATATATACACACATATAAATCAAATGTGTATAAAAATTAAATAATATGGTATAAAAAAATGAAAATAGAGGAAGAATAATATAGAATTTCACAATTAAAAATCAATAAAATCATACTATGGTATTTATAATTTATTTAATTATTACTATTAAAATTAATTTTATACAATTATATCTTCAAAAGTACTTATTTATTTTATCTAAAATTTAGATGGTTTACCCAACGTAGCCCTTAGATAGGCCCAGATTAATATTAACAGTCTCTGCTCTTTTAATTTTGCTAACTTTAATTTATGTAAAAAAATCATAACATTTTTGAAAAACCGGGGAAAATTTAATATATTTGACAATAATAGTATGTAAAAGCATACAATTCATTGCATAAAAATCATATGAAATATGAGCGAGGAAGCTATGTGGTACACAAATTAGCTATTTTTAATTTGATGGGATTGTACTATAATCTACCACAATGTAATAATAAAATAAATTTTAATAAGCGAGAATATTTATTGGTATCCATGGATCTGAAATATGTGCATAACCAAATTAGTAATAATTATGTTTGACACTGGCTTAAATTTTATCTTTCCAAAATTAAATGGTGTGTTTCCCAGTGTAACAGTGTAACTTGTTCAATTCAGCGTTTTAATTAATAAATTTCTATTAAATAATTATCTTTATTATATATTATTAAATTATAATTTTAATTAATTATTTAATCTACTAAAAGTAATGATTCACATTTAATAAAAATTATTATTGTAGCTTCGGTATACCTATAATTTATTTAAATTGTCAATTATTAACGATAACTAGAACAGACTTATTTACTATTAATGAGATAGCAAATAAGTTTATCTTCAAAATGTTTAAAACCACCTAAAAAATACCTATTTTTTATTAAAAACTAATGTAGCAAAAAAACAATTTTCATAAATTAAAGTTATTACGAAGCAAAAAAAAAAAATTCGAAGAGCTTCACCATACTTTGAATAGTAAAATATTAAACACTGTATTTATTTTACTCCAATTTACAAATATATTAATAAAAAAATTATCAATAAGTTTAGTTTAATACACATTTAACAACTTTTAAGTTCGAAACAATCCATTTTTAATATAGTTCAAAAAAGTAAATTACTCAATATTTGTCGGATAAAATAACAAAATAAAAAACAGTTTGATGCTATATTTTCCAAAAGATAGAAGTCTATTCTTATAATCGTAAAACTGGTCCTATTTTATTTTATTTACTTTTTTTTTACAAATAAAAGTTAACTTTATAAGAAAGGGCACATAATTATTCAATTTTAGTTAACGATGCATCCGACTAATTTTATATTTTTACTAGCAAGCGGTCTATATTACGACGGAACTATGAAATCAAGAATTCGAGCTTACTTAATAATTGTAGTTCTTTTCTCGCAAGTCTCTAGTTTTATTATCGGAGTAAGTATTATTTTATTCACGAATATGATATTATAGTAAAGCGATTTTATCAGTTGATATATAGCTAGGTGAAAAAAAAAAATACTTGATGATAAATTGTGGCGTATCGACCAATGCAGCTATAAATCGTTCTAAATTATTGGACCATTATACTGAATCTCGTAAGAGGATTTGGTTCTGGCGTAGCAGGTAAATCTGTACGTTCGGTTTAGTATCAGCTGATTTCCATTAGCCCCCTCTCTTCTCTCTCTGTCTCTCTCTCTCAAATCAATTTCAAAATTGTGTTAATATAACAATTGAAATTGTAAATTGAATAATTTAATAAAATAAAAAAAAGGAATTAATTCAGGGAGCGTAAAAGAGTTCTTCATTTAAGAGACTCAAATAAAATTAAGTGTTTTTTTTTTTTTTTTTTTTTTTTTTTTTTTCCTCACTACATATAGTAGGAAAAGTATCTATTGTTTTCACAAAAAATTTTTTTTCCGTGGTAGGCTGTGAAATAGTAACTTTAGAGCCTAGAAAANCTACATATAGTAGGAAAAGTATCTATTGTTTTCACAAACATATTATTTTTTTTAGAGATTTCAATGGAATTATCCGTTTTAGGTGTTTTTAAGACCTTCTGAGTGGTTTTCAGTATGACGTATGTATGTGTGTGTGTATGTGTGTTATCATCGTAGCGCCCAAGGTATTTAACCTATAGAGTTGAAACTTGGCAGAAAAATCAGTCCTAACCTGAACTTGTGCCGCCAGGAAAAACAACTTTTTCCGCCATCTTGAACCTAGTTTTAGTCAGCAAAAATTTAATCAAAATCGTAATAAATCAAAAATGGTCCTGATCGAGTTGAAATTTAGCACGAATGTACCTCTCCGTATTTCAAACAATCCCGCCAAATTTCATTTTGATATTGGCCGCCATTTTGAAGTTATAAATTTTTAAACTTTGACGGTTAATAATACTGAAATTACATATAGGTTTTTGACTTATAGCATATCGTTGGAACCGGAAACAATTAAGGAACAAATANAGTAAGGTATACCACTGGTACTCCCTGACAGCATTTTTCCTCATTATTTTCTCAATGTAGCAGTTTTCCGAACCCTTCAAGTGAAGGTAAGCTTAGTTTTTTTTCGCTTTGGTTTGGTCGACCATATGGTCGCATGATTTCTTTTTTTTTGGCTTCTTTCTGATTGTGTATATTTTTTTGTAACGGCCTCCTGTTGATTTATTTTTAGGGTGGTTAATCCAGGGCCGAATTTCCTGAATTTTCCAGATTCAAATATCAGCATCAACCATCGGACCGACACCTATTTTTTTTTTTTTTTTTTGACAAACTACTATATCAAATATATTTCGTACAGCCAAATTAAATTAAATGTTAATGTAACCTTACTGTAATGGGGTTGGTTCTTCGCCCCTTTTAAAATAAGAACCTGGCGCTCATATTCAGAAAATATTTAAGTTCATTTTTTTTTTTTTTATGTTAATTATTTTTTTAATTGTATGTTCAACCCACCCCAAACTACTAACTGAACTAGGCATAACATTATCTAATGTGTTTGTCACAATTGATAGACATGAATTTAAAAGCTTTATTTAGTTTGGCCTCCGAGCTGAAGGTGCGTTTACACCTGACATTTATGTCAGACAGAAATCTCAATAGTGTAAACACCGAAATATTTATGTCTGAGATTTATGTTTATAATTTCAGCTATTAGTGTCGACACTTCTCTAACAACAGATGTAAACACCAATTATTATATTTTTCGTACATTTATTGCAAATTTAAGCATTGCGAGAAGTGTCAGACATATATCTACGACATAAATCTCAAGCAATTTCTCTCAGATGTAAACACTCAAAGCAATTTCTGTCTGACGCTTGGCATTTATTGCTGGAGAGAAGAGTCAGGTGTACACACATCTTTACGAACTATATATGATCGTAACGAAGGTAACGAAAGCTATATGATCGTTCTGAAGAGCGAACAAATTTAGGTCTCCGATTTCAAACATTCCAAGACAGATATGAGATACAGACATAAGAGAACATTTTTGGTTCTGTCTCAGTCTGTCGGTCTGTCCTTAATATTTGCGAACCAACATAATATGTTGGTTTTTCAAGATATTATCTTGAAAAACTACGCGTACGATTTCAGTGAAATTTGTATAGTAGGTCATTATTAGCTTATTGTCGGTCCTATATAAATTTCAACCTTCTATGCCCCTTTATGATTGTATTTATAATTCGGAGGGTTTGTCGAAAGTAGACCGCAGGTAGCACCAGATTAATGTTAACCATCTACCGTCTTTAACTTTTGATTAATATAATTCATGTAAGGAAATCAAAACAATTTTTTCATATTATAAGAAAACCGGAGATAATTAAATAAAGGCTTGCAATAACATAAAAGCAATAATTTAGGACGTGAGAAAGCTATTGGGAGTCCATATAAAATATATGAATTACAAATACAATGGTTAAATCTTAATCTATTATTACAAACTTTGGGCTGTCTGTAGATCTCTTCTTTGAACCAAGGATTTGCTGCTACTTCTGGTTGTATTTGGTGTACAAAAATTATTAAATTTATTTAAAAAGTTAATTTTTACCGAAATACAGCAGTATTTAGTTTAATGACCATTAAGTAGCCGAAATCGGCTAATTGTTAATACAAATACTTTTAGTAAAGATCTAGTATTTTTTTTACTTTCTCATATAAAGGGAAAGTATTGTGATGGCGCGAGAATTCGATTTTGAGATTTTGATGGATTTACACGTTTTGAGTCCAAAAAAGTGGTTTTTAAAAAATTTCTATCTGTCGTCTGTCTGTCTGTCTGTCTGTAGTCTGTGCAGACGCCTGGAGTCTAAACTACAGGGCCGATTTTGACGAAATTTGGCATACATGTTTAGAAAAATCATACCCCGAGGCGAAATCGAGAAATGAATTTTAGCCCCAAATTTGGGGGTACTACCCCCCAAAAACTCTGAAAAACACGAAAAAAAAATTCTCGAAACGGTTCTGACGATTTTGATTAAAAAATTTTCAAATGTAGTCCATTTAAATACTAATCTAATGATATAAGCCGTTTTCCCAGGAAAAATCTAGTTCCGGAGAAAGTGGCTTAAAACGCGGACGGAGAGATCCCGGGTTGGATTCCCCTCCCGGGAGAAGTTATTTTTATGGTATATTTTGATGAAATGTTTAATAATAATTAAATGTACATACAAAACTAATTATGAACTCGTATATGAGAAAGTTTGTCTGTGTTGTCTCGGACCGATTTTTTATATTTATTTTTGAAAATGTATTATAATATATTATTACAGTTAATACTGGAGGGGAATACATTACGAGCTATAGACATAGTGGAAACCATCCACTTCTCATCGCATCTGCAGTCTGGCTTAATGTTCTCTTTGTTTCTCTACTACAACAGCGAGAGATTCAAGAAAATAGACGACCAGGTTCTGACTGGAATCTATCACTATCCCTGGGGACAATGGGACGAAGAAGTTGAGATTAGGTACGTCATTTTATGCTTTATGTTATTACTTATAAATATAATATAATAGAATACGCCGGGAAGTGTGACGTCACTTACGTAAAAAAGTGTGTGTTGTTAGGTTAACTGGCTCATAACATTTGATATACGACTGGGTTTTATCAGTGCTATTTTATTTTATTATTATTTGTTAATCAATTATTTGTTTTATCATCTATAATGTATAAATTTATTGGCTTATATTTATTAATGATGTTACTGATATACGATAAGGTTAAAAAACAGTTAAAAAAGCTTGTAATAGAGTAAAATGAGCACATCTGTAAGTAAGTTATTTTACATCTTATTTGAGTTATTTGGAGAATTATTTGTTTTATCATCTATAATGTAAGTTATTTTACATCTTATTTGAGTTATTTGTGAGAATTATTTGTTTTATCATCTATAAGGTATACATTTTTTGGTTTATTAATGATGTTACTAATATACGATAAGGTTAAAAAAGCTTTTGATAGAATAAAAAGAGGAAAAAACTGTAAAATGTTTACAGAAAACTAGTAAACAATGGTTTATTATGAGCCAGAAAAGATAACCTGACGAAAAATCATGGAGGGCGAATGACGTCACAGCAACCTTTGTCACTTTTACGTAACCTCTCTGACGCGACGTATACTCAAAATACATAAAAAAGAAGAAGAAGCAGGTGGTTATTTTTGGTATGGATATAATTTAGTTCTGGGATAAAGAAGACATTTTTGTCTACCAAAAACCATAAAAAACAATACTTTTCCTACTAATAGTAGTGAGGAAAAGTAAAAATGTGTGCCAGGAGGTAAGAATTTAATAGAAAGTTTTTACTTGCGTTAATTGTAATACTATATTTCAATGATGGAAGTTCTGAATTTTAAAATGATATCCAGAGCTTCTTGCGGACTAATTGGTAATCAATATGGATTAATGTTTTATGATTTCGCAGCTTAAGATCCATCAACTATATCAATTACAATGTATACAAATGTATACTCAATTGCAAATGTATACTCAATTTCAAATGTATACTCAATTACAAATGTATACTCAATTACAAATGTATACCTACACAATTACAAATGTATACATGTATACTCAATTACACATGTACACTGGTTTTGTCTACTTCTTGGAAAATAATTAAAATGTTGGTTTGTGGATTCAATGTCCAAAAATATATCCATTATTTAATGTTTTTTTTCTATGAAATGGGGAAATTGAGTATTTTTATCATCAATGATTAGCTCATGTTTCAAAATATAATAAGTTGTAAGTCACCTTTCAAGAAGGGTATAATATAAAATAAACATTGACATAAATGACTATTGAATGAATATTGACATAAAATAACATAATATAAACATTGTATCTCTGTTTAGATAGGTAGAAAGTGATTCTTTACGTACTTGTATTCATTGCGCAGGCGCGTTTCATAAATCTGAAGCACTCCTCTTCTTTACCACCCTAGGGCGATAAAAAAAAGAAGAATTCTTCACCGTTACGCACGATTAGCGAGTTTGTTTACATTCAACAAAACTAATTTGCTGTTTGCTTAATTAAATTAACTGTTTATATCGAGATTTTAGTGAAAATCAATGCGTGATTTAAGTGATTAGGACGAAAATGAGGAAAATAAATACTTCTCCCGTAATAATTAATTCGGCACAAAATACAACTAATGAATTAATGTCATGTTTATCTAAAGCGAAATACTAACTTACATACAGGAATTGTTTTTTTCGATCAATTATTAAAATCCAACAATCGCAGATAAAGTACGGTACGCAACTCGTGCGATAACTCCATTTTGCTTTGCTCGTGTTGTTTTACTTCCCTCGCTATCGCTCGGGCGCAAACTCCACACTCAACGCGTATGTACTATTACCTTTAGATAATACTACCAATTTTTTCACAATATTAACTTTTTTCTTTTACAGAGGATTCCTTTAGTTGAAATCATAAGTTTTTCAAAATGCTTCTCCATAATGTTCCAATACTGATAAACCAAGTTAAACATTAACTAGTGATGCGGTGCATAAAGAACTCGCTTAGAAATGAGTTTTTATATCAACCGTAATATCTTAATATGTTCTCAATAATGATATCAGGATAATATTTCAGCTAAAACCTGGCATTCTTATTCAACCTGAAGAAAGCATTTAAATTATTTTNACTCAATTACAAATGTATACTCAATTACAAATGTATACTCAATTACAAATGTATACTCAATTACAAATGTATACTCAATTACAAATGTATACTCAATTACAAATGTATACTCAATTACAAATGTATACTCAATTACAAATGTATACTCAATTACAAATGTATACTCAATTACAAATGTATACTCAATTACAAATGTATACTCAATTACAAATGTATACTCAATTACAAATGTATACTCAATTACAAATGTATACTCAATTACAAATGTATACTCAATTACAAATGTATACTCAATTACAAATGTATACTCAATTACAAATGTATACTCAATTACAAATGTATACTCAATTACAAATGTATACTCAATTACAAATGTATACTCAATTACAAATGTATACTCAATTACAAATGTATACTCAATTACAAATGTATACTCAATTACAAATGTATACTCAATTACAAATGTATACTCAATTACAAATGTATACTCAATTACAAATGTATACTCAATTACAAATGTATACTCAATTACAAATGTATACTCAATTACAAATGTATACTCAATTACAAATGTATACTCAATTACAAATGTATACTCAATTACAAATGTATACTCAATTACAAATGTATACTCAATTACAAATGTATACTCAATTACAAATGTATACTCAATTACAAATGTATACTCAATTACAAATGTATACTCAATTACAAATGTATACTCAATTACAAATGTATACTCAATTACAAATGTATACTCAATTACAAATGTATACTCAATTACAAATGTATACTCAATTACAAATGTATACTCAATTACAAATGTATACTCAATTACAAATGTATACTCAATTACAAATGTATACTCAATTACAAATGTATACTCAATTACAAATGTATACTCAATTACAAATGTATACTCAATTACAAATGTATACTCAATTACAAATGTATACTCAATTACAAATGTATACTCAATTACAAATGTATACTCAATTACAAATGTATACTCAATTACAAATGTATACTCAATTACAAATGTATACTCAATTACAAATGTATACTCAATTACAAATGTATACTCAATTACAAATGTATACTCAATTACAAATGTATACTCAATTACAAATGTATACTCAATTACAAATGTATACTCAATTACAAATGTATACTCAATTACAAATGTATACTCAATTACAAATGTATACTCAATTACAAATGTATACTCAATTACAAATGTATACTCAATTACAAATGTATACCTACACAATTACAAATGTATACATGTATACTCAATTACACATGTACACTGGTTTTGTCTACTTCTTGGAAAATAATTAAAATGTTGGTTTGTGGATTCAATGTCCAAAAATATATCCATTATTTAATGTTTTTTTTCTATGAAATGGGGAAATTGAGTATTTTTATCATCAATGATTAGCTCATGTTTCAAAATATAATAAGTTGTAAGTCACCTTTCAAGAAGGGTATAATATAAAATAAACATTGACATAAATGACTATTGAATGAATATTGACATAAAATAACATAATATAAACATTGTATCTCTGTTTAGATAGGTAGAAAGTGATTCTTTACGTACTTGTATTCATTGCGCAGGCGCGTTTCATAAATCTGAAGCACTCCTCTTCTTTACCACCCTAGGGCGATAAAAAAAAGAAGAATTCTTCACCGTTACGCACGATTAGCGAGTTTGTTTACATTCAACAAAACTAATTTGCTGTTTGCTTAATTAAATTAACTGTTTATATCGAGATTTTAGTGAAAATCAAGGCGTGATTTAAGTGATTAGGACGAAAATGAGGAAAATAAATACTTCTCCCGTAATAATTAATTCGGCACAAAATACAACTAATGAATTAATGTCATGTTTATCTAAAGCGAAATACTAACTTACATACAGGAATTGTTTTTTTCGATCAATTATTAAAATCCAACAATCGCAGATAAAGTACGGTACGCAACTCGTGCGATAACTCCATTTTGCTTTGCTCGTGTTGTTTTACTTCCCTCGCTATCGCTCGGGCGCAAACTCCACACTCAACGCGTATGTACTATTACCTTTAGATAATACTACCAATTTTTTCACAATATTAACTTTTTTCTTTTACAGAGGATTCCTTTAGTTGAAATCATAAGTTTTTCAAAATGCTTCTCCATAATGTTCCAATACTGATAAACCAAGTTAAACATTAACTAGTGATGCGGTGCATAAAGAACTCGCTTAGAAATGAGTTTTTATATCAACCGTAATATCTTAATATGTTCTCAATAATGATATCAGGATAATATTTCAGCTAAAACCTGGCATTCTTATTCAACCTGAAGAAAGCATTTAAATTATTTTGTCTATTATCATTATTTAATAATATTATCGCAGGCTCGCTACGGTCGCCTGTTTATACAGTATTTATATATGATATGATTAGGCTCGCTACGCTCGCTATTTATCGTAATCATTATTNTTTAGTAGAAGTGATTTCTTATCAGGTACAGTGTTGCCTGTAGCAAAAAACATAGAATTTAAAAAAATAAAATGATTAATAACCAAAGAACAACACTGTGTTTTTTGACAATGGTCTATTTTATTAAAAACGGACTATACATGACGACACTTGCGCACTCCTCAGATTTCCATGACTTCTTGGTCGACCTCTAGTAGTAAGTATAGTACGCTGAGTGAAAGCTGTTTGTTTACAGTTCTGAACTCTACTTGCTACTAGCTTATGTGTAAACGCTCAAAAATCAAAACTGGTAGACGTTTACGTTACGTTATGAAGACGTTTACACTGGTAGGGTGGGAAAGCTAGTAGAGTGGGAGATGTGGAGGGGGAAGTAGAGTAGGATCCACTTTACTGCATGCGGTATAGTAATCAACTCTACCGGCTACTAGCTACTCTACGGAGCGTATGTTCGGGTTTCTATGGGTAGAGTGCACTCTACTCGCTACTCTTCTCTCCTGTTAACTCTACCCGTGTAAACCAGGCTATAGAGCAAAATGTAAATATTTCTACGCAAGTTATATATAAACCATATAATATGTATAACTTGTCATAATTACTTTGTTCTTTACATCTAATACACTGCATGCTCACTGATAATATTATTATTATTATATTCAATATGATTGTGTTTGTTTAACAGGGCTGACTCACAAAAGAGAATCAAGAGATTAACGAGACAGGTTGTAGTAGTAAGTCTACTCGGATTTTGGCCCATGATGTTTAAGAATTTCATTCTCAAACCAAATGAACAGTATCCGCTGATTATCATCGCATGGATTCCCTTCGCTTTTAACACACTACCCAAGTACCTCGTAGCGTACTTTTATCAAGTAATTACATATTTATCATTCATTTTCGATAAAAAAATATATTATTTAGTGAGTTTGAGAGAGCCAGCGTAAACGTGAGGGTTAAACCACGTCTGCTCGGCCATCACTGAACATAAGTGGAACGAGATGGGGTTCGATTCCTTGACGTTCTGATTACAATAGCTCACTATTGATCGCATCATACTCGCTTCGGTGGTACAATGTACAAATGATTGATGTGTGATGTGGCTGCAACTCTACCGTGGGGCGTAAATAAATAAATGGAACAAATGGTTCGTCCTACCCGTTCTAGTAGGAAGTACTAGACTACTACTACTATACTCTATAACTACTACTAGTGCGTATGAATAGTACTTATTTATATTTACACTGTTACTCTTCTTATAAAATACAATAGGTAGGGACAATCTAAAGAAAGTGTACGGAATTTTCTTTAAAATGTTACTCCCATTACTCCCAAAAAACCGAGGAGACTAACAACCTAAAGAATGTATATGGAACGTTCTGCTATAGACTGTTACTCGCTTTATAAAATACAACAGGTAATAACAATGTTAAGACCATGTATGGNTTTTTTTTTTTTTTTTTTTTTTTTTTTTTTTTTTTTTTTTTTTTTTTTTTTTTTTTTTTTTTTCTGTTACTCCCCTCATATAATACATAAAGGAGAAACAATCTAAAGAAGTTGTACGAAATATTTTGCTTTAGGCTAGGCGCACACTGGAGGAAAACATTGTGCAGACAGTCTCTGGGCTGTCTGCAGACTGTCTACGGAGGCTGTCTTCGTGCAAAAGATTGTTGGAGGGTGACAGTTTTGTTTTGTTATTTAATTCTGAGAAATGTGTACTATGAATTTTTATAAAGCTAAGGATAATTTAATAACATTATTTAACGAACTTTGTACATGATATTATTAGATTTGAAAATGTATCAGTTGATTAAAAAGTATTAGTAAATAATAAATATCCCAAAAAATTTATATCTCGCAGTTTAATTATAATCCATGTACGTTGATAAATACGTCAATTTATTTGTTGTTACAGCTTATTGGATGCCTTCTTTGCCTCATGGCATGGTTTAGCATTATCACTCTACTGATAGAGAATGGAGAACATTTTGTATCCCATACGAAAATATTGAATTCAGCACTAAAAAATATGATAAAACTTGGAGGAAAAAATGAGCTTGAATCTTCCGTCAAATATTGTGTGACCCATCACCAAACTACAATCCAGTAAGTAAACCACGAATAGTAAAACAATTTTAATCCAAAAATATAGGATATATTTTTTTGTTAGTTAATTACAAAAAAAAACAAGTTTTACTATAACGAAAATATTTATTGAAATCGATCAAAATAACATCCAATTGTACCTCCGTAAGATTATCAATATCATGTAAGACCTCCATTGTGCTCACTAATAGCCTGGATTCTCCTTAGAATGCTCTCGATAACGTTAAGAATTATATTATCAGGATTTTACCCAATTCTTCGATAATGATCTACTGTAGCTCTTGAAAGGTATTTAAGTCATCTCTAATCCATCTCTTATAAGTTATCACACACGTCTTCTATGAGATGTATGCCCGGTGTAAGTAGAAGGCCAGTTCGTTCGAGCAATGTCAAAACGAAATTTACCTGTGAGGCTCAACGTGCAATCCTCATGATGAACAAATTTTCACCCATTTCTTAAGCGAGGGTAGAGCCGCATAGGTACAAGAACTTCGTGTAGGCACTGTGTACTGTATACAGGTACTCTATCAGTCTCAAATTTCACAAGTGGTATCCATCTGTTTAAAGAAATTGCTCCCTAAACTGTGACCAAGTCTACACTGACAGCATGGTCGCTATGAATGTTTTCTCCAAAGGAATTTTACCATCTGCGCCAAGGCCTAGCTTCGTCCGTCATTACTCTAAAAACAAATTCTTTACATCTGATATCATACCAGCCCTCAATTGCTCAATCGTCTTCAAGCTGGGTTCCTACGCCCTGTGACTTGGCAAGCTTGTAAACAATATGGCTAATGGTGAGTCAACCTTTCCCTTCAAGGATTTGACAGATCACAAACCTACGATCCAGTACGAGTCCATAGGCCTTGGAAACCCAGCTTAAGTAACATGATGTCGGGCCTACTCCAGTCGGCGTTGTTTATGCATACCGTCAAAAAAGAGAAATTTTCAGCGCGTCAGGACCTTAGTCTAGTTAAGACATCTACCACAGTCTAGCTGAATGATGATGACTACTTACAGTCTATAAGATTAGAGTTGGCACAATCGAAGGCGGGAAACAACAAACGTGGAGGTAGTTTTGGGGTTATAAAAAGGGAAAATCGGTGTTGCCATGTTATATTTTTTTGTGAAACAGGGGTAGAGAAGAGCATTTTTTTCTGAAGTTGCATTCAACACGGGGGACCAATAAAATCGTTTCCCTCAAAATTTTCCCGCCTTTTGATTGTGCCAACTCTAATCTTATAGACTGTAGTCCAGCAGAGTGTATGTAGATCCCTACCTTAGTTCAGCAGAGTGTATATCTAGCTTAGTCCAGTAAAGGTAAGACGACTACCATAGTTCAGCAGAGTGTATATCTAGCTTAGTCCACCTTAGTCTAGCAGAGTGAAGATGCCTAGCTTAGACCAGCAGAGGTAAGACGCATACCTTGGTTCAGCAGAGTGAATATCTAGCTTAGTCTACCTTAGTCCAGCAAAGGTAAGACGTCTACCTTAGTTCAGCAGAGTGAATATCTAGCTTAGTCCGCCTTAGTCCACCTTACTCCAGCAGAGTGGAGATACCTAGCTTAGTCCAGCAGAGTGAAGATGACTAGCTTAGTCCAGCAAAGGTAAGACGTCTACCTTAGTTCAGCAGAGTGAAGGCATCTACTTTAGTCCACCAAGTGAAGACGTCTACGAGTCACTTGAGACTCGCACTCAAACTTGTTAACACTTATTGCCAACAGTAAATTATCACCCATAATGAAAACAATGAAAATTAAACTTTACACTTAAAATGATACAGGATAACTGGATTATTGAAGAGAGTATGTTGATGATTAAAGCAAAACCAAATGAAACTTTGCCCTTTGGACTAATAAGCTTATTTTCAGGGCCACTAACATTTCCTACCACAGGTAACAAAGAAAGAGCTTCCAATCAACTGGAAAGGGTCAAAGGTTGTCTGACTCACCTCGTTAGTTTTAAAATAGTTTTAATCTCTCTAACATTTCCAATGCTTTTTTCTTTAGTATATAATATTGCAGATGTTCCACTTTAAATTTTTAGTAGTATAGAATAAAACATTACAACCAACACATTATAATGCGTGTATTGCAGATGTGTTAAATTATTAATAAAATTAATTAATAGCTGATTTTAATAATTTAATATATTTTTCAGATATCTAAATGAGTTTCAAAATAGCATGAGCTATATTATGCTTTGGATAGGTGTGAATTCGGCAATCATATTATGCACCATGTTCTTTTTATTAATGGTATTATACTCGTAATTTATTTTATTACTACATAGGCTTAAAAACAAAAGATAAATACTATATAAAATATATTTATATACAGTACAATAGTGAATTATTGATATAATACTTAGTAATACCATATTGTTATTATGATGTATTTTTTTTTTTTAAAAAAAGGACTACATATATATATATGTATATTTCATATATGAAATGGATAATCTATTCAAATTTCTGCTCCAATTTGAACAGAAAAAAATCTTTATTGTTTGTAAGAAAAATTTTCTTTTCTCAATAAACTGAAAATAGCCTATACATCAATAAATTAGATATGGGAGCATCTATCGATATCTTAGGAGGATTACACTGTGGACTGACGGACTAAAGATGATGACCTCATGATGACTGAAAACTGCATTGATAAAATAAACCAAAGTTTTTAATTTAAATTAAAAGAAATCTTATGTGATTCCACTATTTACCTAATTTGGGTGGGAAATATAACGAAGACCTAAAAAACTACAAAACTCAATTACTCTTATGGAGTACAGAGAAGAAACAAATTAGAGTCCTGAATATTGAAAAAAAAAAAAAAAAAAGGACACTAAAGATGTTTAGTAAATTAAGAATTTGTGCGCATGCCCTTGGGTAAGATTGCTTTTAATTGGGCAGCGGGTTATTGGGGTTGGCAAAATATATAGGATTAGATGGATTGTTATATATATTTCATACATAACAAAAACTAAAACCGGCCCTAACTTTGATTTTGATTTTTGTACTTTTACACATTTCTGACTTTAAAGAGAGAGTTTACTGTGTTCATTAGTACTTTTATTCAATGGCCTGCTCTATCTATATGGTACTGCAATATGTTTTGATTACACTAGAACTTACAGCCACTAATTTCTAGCATGAGTCCCATGCTTTAAATGAGGTGAAGACTAGCTGGATAAAAAAAAAAAAAAAAAATCCTTGTTAAGGAAGGACACAATAACTTAAGACCTCAATTTTAATACAGCAGGATCCCTTTTATTGGCTGTAGTATAGGACAAAGGGATAAGATAAAATCTTTAAACCTAATATAGGAAACATCTATCTTCCTTTAGATGGTTTAGCTTCATAGGGGCAGGTATACTTACAAGTGTAATAACCCTACCCGTAGTGAGATAACCAACATCAAAGGGAATCCTATGTAACAACTTGTATCATTGTAAAAATAAATAGGTATCAAATGATATACTGTGATGAGTTAAATAGTGTCATAGACATTTTTAAGGTGTAAATAAAATTAATAGTTTAATTAATCTTTCTGTGAAACGTTTCGACCCTAAAAGTCACCATCTTCAGTCGCTTTAATACTAGAAACAGCCAATTATAATCAATTTTACAAATTCCGCATTGTACATTAATTAGTTGTGATTAATAATCATAAAAGTATTTTTTTTTTCAAGAAACTGAACACCCTGTACACAAAATTAAAAAAAAATTAATTTGTATAGGTTCAAATACAACCAGATGTTTGTCCAGGAAAACACTGGGCCAAGTGTAATTATGAACTCGTGTGTGAGAAAGTTAGTTTCGGACATATTTTTTTAATCACAATCGTCGTCACCATTTTCAAGAAATATTTATTTTTAATAGTAGTAATAGTTTTATTAGGGGGAAGGGGGAGGGGGTACTATTAGCAACCACTAATTTGATATTAAAACTAATTCCTCAATTTCGCTTCAGGCTATGATTTTTCTAATGTATTCTAAATTTCATCCAAAAATGTAACATTAAAATTATATTATAAAAATAATTAAATTAAAAAGAAATTATGATATATATATTTTTTATTTTTTATTTTTTTNATACCGTCATACTTTTATGATTACAAATTCGAAGACAATAATTGCAACGCTTGACACAAAGTGTAAATAAATGTACGTCGCACCATGTTAACTTAGCTAAAATTAAAATGATTAAAATTGCCGCGGATACACATTCTAGGGAGATCGTGACGTAGGATGGCCGCCCACGCCCACATGTCACAAAATAGGTCCTAAGTCCTAATAATTTTTGTCAGGTTGAGATAATTCGAGAAGTCTTAACGATTGGGGAAACAGTCAATAAATACTGATTTGGAACCCATGATTAAAATAAAAAAACGTGGAATTGTGAAATTAAACGAAAGCAAATATTAACTATATATCCAAAAAATGCGTAAAATAGTATCGAGAACTTACGTTACACAAACTTCAGTTAGACTGTTTTATCTTTTTATAATTTGCATTTTTTTTAAATGTATTGTTAGAAGTTGTTTGCCCAATATATTTTATAATAAAAAGATCATTCACTTAATTTATAATCGCCAAAAAATGGGAAAATTATATAATATATTTGATCTATCCTACCACTGCTATCTAGTAGAGAGAAGTATAAATCTAAAGTAAGTTACTTTAGACGCTAAAAAACGTAACTAAAATTAATTTTTTCATTACGTGTACTTAAAAAAATCTTTTAAATACTCCTAACATTTTTTCATCCTAGAAGTAGTTACGAAAAGTGTCGTTTTTAGCGCTGCAATCAAGTAAACATGCTTCATAACACTATTAAAATCCACTAGATGTCAATGCATTTTATTTTTTTTTATTTATTTTTTTTTATTTTTATTTCTTATTTTTTGCAGTGTAACCTCTTTAAGGTTTCTTTTTCTCAAACTCTTAAGTATGTACTAATATTTGTTATAATTATATTGTTTAATATTATTTATTTTTTTCCATTGTCTGCTACGTCGGAAAAAAATAGCATATGCTACACGACTGTGAAGTATTTTTTTCTTTGCCTTTGGCAAAATTTACTGTCTTGCTTCGCTCGACAGTACATGTATTACCCACAGTAAAGAAAAAACTCACTTCACAGTCTACATAATAAACTATTTATGATAAATAATGTTCAACGAGGAATTTGTAAAATTGATTATATAATAGGATGTTTCTGTAAGATGAGCTTTTAGGGTCGAAAAGTCTCACAGAAACATGAATATATACATATATATT
>KZ654078.1:139486-152459 GCA_001010745.2 Gerris buenoi
TCTTCCTATGTTTTTCCTAATTAATTTTTATTTATTTATTTTTTTTAATTTTATTTCGAGTGTGGGTTTCTGTTATGAGGAGTGGACTCCAGATTTTTCAATTTTAGGCTAAGGGGAGTAATTTATTTCTTTTACGAATTTTAGTGTGAGTTTAATATTTTTTAAATTTGAGAATAGGATGATCTTGATTTTTTCATTTTTATCTTGGATTTCTTGGATTTTAAGTTCTTGGTATAATTTATTTCGTTCTGATTTATATTTCGGACATTCCAATAGGATGTGAGTGACATTTTCTTCTTTTTCTGGACAGTTATAACATATTGGTGAATCACTCAGTCCTATCATATAGTTGTATTGAATGCATCGTGCATGGTTACTTCTTAATCTATTAATTTTTATTATATCTGTACGGGTTAGTTTTGTTTTCCAAAACCATGGTTTAACTGGAATTTTTTTTATAAAAGGGACAACAACAGAAAAAATACCACGTTAAAGATGTACAGTTTAGGAAACCACAAACAGCTTTTGAAATTTTGTTATTGGACTTAAAGGATCATAAAAATCCATAACCATCAGAAAATCTAACTTTTGCCTTAACGCGAAAGTTAAAAAAAAAGAAATCACTTATTGATTTTTTTCCCTTTAAAATCTATTTATACTTTTCTTTAAATGTACAAGTGAAGAAGTAATAAAATGTTATTGCTTTTATATTTCTTTCTTATTTTCATGTCCTCTCGTTAACTAACTTGAAAGTAACAAATTTTAGCGATAAAAGAACTTCCATTGAAACACGAGTACTTAACATTTAACAAACTTCTTATAAATTATATAGGATGAAAAAACTTTTTTTTTTTTGAAAACTTTTTATCAGAATCATTAACTGTTATAAGTAGTTAACTTGCCAAATTGTATTGAGATACACCTTTAAATAAAAAAACTTGGAAACTAATAAATTTCCTTAGATTTTCACTTAAAAAAAGTGTACTTCCTAAAGCGTGGTACTTTTAGAATTCAAATCATAAGCCTCTTGGAAGCATTTGATTCATATATATATATTATTTGTATAGATGTATCTACTACATATTATAATATATAAGTTACTAAATGCGTTCAAGGGATAACAAGATTTTTTATTAAAAATAAAAAATACTCTGTTAATTAGTGTGGCACATAGCTTTCTCGCGAGTCGCAACATATTTTGTAAAATTTATTGATTTTAATTCGTTTAAAACTTATTTATCAAATTTATTTATTTTTCCCCCGTTATTTAAATCTGCCAAATAAAAAACATTTAATTTTTTTTTTAATTAAAGTATCTAATTAGTAACATTTAAAAAATGCAGAGGGCTGAAATAAATCTGAGGCTATCTGTAGGAAACTTTCGACTAACCAACAAATGGGCAAATTGTTTTTAAGATGGGTTTGTTCACAACAATTGAGCAACATAATGATGGCCAGCAAACAGATATGGAACCAAAAATGTTCCCTGATATCTGAAACGGATTTCTGTCTTGGAGCTCTTGAAATGGGAGACCTGATCATTTTTCACTCTTCAGAACGATTACATAGCTTCCGTTACCGGTAATCTCGGAAGCAAAAATAAAATGATAAAATGACGAATATATAGTGAACTTAGATCATAGATGTATAGTAAAAATAAATAATAATAAGAAGCTATATAAAAAGGGCAGCTGTTGAATATAGGTCCTTTATGTTGCTTGGTTAAGCAAACATAGGCAACAGACCAAACTAAGCTGGACGGGCAGGTGTTTTCCACAAATATCCATAGCTACGCTTCTTGGGACTCCAAAGCGAGCAAAAATATTTCATAAACCTTTATATCCCACTTTAAGGGACAATTTCCAGTGGTGTAAAACTTCTATCCACTTAGTTTGCGCTTCAACAACGAAAAACCACATATTGTCATCAAAGGGTCCGGCGAAATCCAGATGTAGTCCAGACCAAGGATAAGTGGGTACATTCCAAGAGAACAAAGAAAGGACGATTAGACGATCCGTTCCCTGCCGTTTGGTCATGATCCCGGCCAGGGTTTACCAGAACAGTCCACCAGATTCGACAGGGTGTTGATGTATTTACACATGCAGACCCAGTTCTATCCAAGACAGGGAAATTAGATCCAACGAAGAGGATAACACTGTCGGTTCCCAGAGTGAAGTTGTCACAACATTGGATGGAATCTCTAAAATGATAATATCCCTTAGTCTAATTAAAAATTAAGACAAAGGGTATTATTACTTTCATGAACAGAAGTGTGATATTCCTTTGGCCAAAGTACTTTGAAATAATAACCTCTTGTCTAAATACTTTCTGGGAGGTCCTCAACAAAAGTGTTGTCTGATGACTTCAAATTTACTTTAGTATCTCACTTTAGAGAATCCCATTGTCTCGTCACTAATAAAAAAATTAGCTGTTAGATGTTGATCACAAGTAGAGAACCGCGTAGCCATGTGGATTTAATTACTAACCACGTGCCCAGCCATCAAAGGTGGTGCGAGGTCGTGGGTTCAATCCCTCGCCGTGACGCTCTGATTTATATGGCTCACTAATGATCACGCCATACTCGCTTCGGTGGTACAATGTACAGAGGTATGATGTGTGAAGTGGTTGGAACTCTCTACTAAAGGGATAGTAAAATGGGCCTAAAATATAACCTAATTCATAGCTTCAAACAAGTTTTCGTCCAATCCGTTTAGTACTAGTACTAATCACAAGTATATTTTAATACGAGATCAATGTAAATATTGACATTGTAATACAATAATAAATTTTAATAATAAATTAACACAATATTACTGCAGTATAGAGATAGATTTAGGGTTTTCAATGCTTAACCTAATTACTATTATAATCCAATGCATGAATCGTGGTTTTTGGAGTTGGATAATAAAATTTGACTCCATTCTATCCATCATTCGATAAGATTTAGTCCTTCAAAATAAAACCCAAAGGCAATCAAGTCATTATTGTTGACATAAAGTGGGGGGGAGGAACATACTGTTATGATGGATTGTATTGGCTGTGATACTAGTTATCATTGTGCAGTGCAAGTCAATTCAGTAAATAAGTGACAGGTTGTTATTATCAGATTTCATTCACTGATAAGGTCTCGCTTGTTGGCAGACGTATCCACGTCAGGGGATACGCCTGGAGGGGGGGGGGGTAAATGGATGTCTACTTGAGCCAGAATCCAATGATGGATTGTCAACGTTACCACAGCCCTCCAAATCACGTTCTACAACATACGCTTCTTATAATTCCCATCAGTTTCGGAATGTTTTTGAAATGCTTCCAACAAATGGAAAATTGTTAAACGAGGGGAGGGGGAGGTGGGGGGGGGGGGGTTAATATCAAAATCCCCAAATCAAAAATGATATTATACAGACAAATTGAACGTATTTTGTTTATAATCAATACCAATTTCAAATTCACTGACAAATTGATTTTAATTTATCAAGCTTAAAACCTTTCAGCAATTTTTGGAAATGATTAAATTCTAATATGGATGATTTGATAAAAGAACACCAAAATATTAATTATATATGTGTTTGCATTCTTGCATTCTCCATAAATTAGTATTTATCTCCCTTCATTTTAAACATAATCCTTATGTATGAATTTTGTGTTGTCGCCAATTTTCATGAAAT
Organism: Gerris buenoi; assembly: GCA_001010745.2. Classification (NCBI taxonomy): domain Eukaryota; kingdom Metazoa; phylum Arthropoda; class Insecta; order Hemiptera; family Gerridae; genus Gerris; species Gerris buenoi. Next base: position 143,152 of record KZ654078.1, read on the forward strand.
AATGCTGAGTTTTTGTGAATGATGAGACCTTGGAGAAAATCTTCATTATTCATTACTAATATAAAAGCTGAGATAAAAATGAAATTATTTTCCTCTTTTATAATAAAACTTATTGTGAGGAAGATAAAGAAAATAGTGGAGAATTTAAATTGGGGTTTCACTTTGTCAGATTATTAGTAGTTTCCTGTCAAAGCAGGTAATATAATTTCATAGAGAGCTTTGAGAAAATGTGCATCTTTCATCAAGGTTAATAAACATTTCGACAGTGAATTAAATAAATAATAACTATTTATTACTCAAAGAGAATACGACCCAGAGGATTCTCTGGAAATCGGATTTATGGAAATTAACATAATATAAACCATATATATACTAGCCGTTATGCCTGTGATAACGGGCAGAATAAAATATGATCAAAAAATTTAAATAGATATTATAGGTATAGGTAGGATACTACTATTTAAATAAAAAGTTTAAGGCCGGAAGTTTCAATCTGGTTTGGTAGCTCATTGCTAGCGGTATCGCTTCTTACGCTGGAGGTCACTGGTTCAATCGCATCAATTTTTAACGTTATAAATCATTTAGAGGTGAGTCGTCGTTGTTGGGACACTACTCGATTATATAAAAGATTAAACTATTATGAATTTATAAAAATTTGTTGAAGTAAAAATATTGTCTCAAGCTACAATATGATAGATTTAAATAAAATATATTGTCTAGAAGGTACTATTTCAGTCACGAATAGATTATTTTGTTTTCTTTCAAAAATTAATTAGGTATCGATATCCGTCAGAGGAAAGTATTCTTCAGTGTAGCTTAATTGTTTAGAGCATCCGCACACTGGAAATGAGGGGGAGGTCCGTGGTTCGAGTCCCGGCGCTGAAGTCTATTTTTCTCTTTCTGTCTCCCTTTGTAAATAGTAATTATAATTTGATTTAAATTAAAATTTAAACGTTCCGTAGTATGAATACAACCAAAAACTTATAAAAATTGAAAAATTAATTAGTAAAAAAAAAAAAAAAATTTCTTATGTCATGAAAAAACATTAAATCGTGGATATGTTTTTAGACATTGAATCCACACAGTTCAATGTTTTTCCATGAAGTGGAGAAATCCAGAATAATTTTCTAATTGATATAGTAAATGGATTTTAAGGTGAGATATTATGAAACATGAAATCTATTTTGATTACCAGTAAGTCCGCTAGGAGCTATGACATCATTTTATAAAAAATTTAAAATTTCCAATCGGCGAAATATGGTACTACAATAAAAACAAGTGAAAACCAATCTACCTCATTATTAAATTCTAACTTCCTAGAAAGATATTGAAGAGTGGAACATTTTGCATGTCATTTATGGAAACTTTAGCCCGCCTATCGTCAAAATATTGTACTATAAATGAAAACCTATCGGCCTCCTGTTAACATCCTAACATCCTGTTACGACATTTAAAAGCGTTACATTTTTCATGTCATTTTTTTTTCGTGACGGAAATTTCTTCTGTTCCCAAGAGTTAAAACATATCAATGTTAAAATCAAAATTTTATAATATTTTAAAATGATATAAAATCACAAAAAATTTATATTTCTTAAAATGAGAACGCAAGAGTTTTAGAATCGCTACAGACGGCGTTTGGTAGTTAGTATTCCGAAAAAGTTTTTTACACCCTTTATCAATAGATGGCGTGGGACCTATTTCCATAACCAAAGGGCAAGTGAAAAATATAAACCTTAGCGGAGGGGTTAGCTTCAGATTTAGTACTTCTCCGTTGGTTTTATATCGCATTTATGACTTTAGTACTCCATAGGGTCCCTCGGTTGCAAGGTTTACTCTTGAGAAACGGTATAAAGCTTTGAAAATTATAACAGGGAGAAGAGAAGTGGGGACAACATGGTTCCTTGTGATTGGTCGTTAACCGAGAGAAAGAAGGTATCGAGAGGGGGGGGGGGAGGGAGGGGGTCAATCGTCTCAGGAATACAAAATACAACACATAAGTAAAGAAATCCCAGGGGGGGGGCGAAACACAAGTTTTACTCTTTTTCGCACAGCTCGGCAATTCGCAGCTTTACGATTACGCCACTTGTATCGTGTATTTATTGTATAGTGTTAAGGATTATTTATTAGAAGTGGTTTGTTTTAACAATGGGAAAAACACGTTTTTAAAAGATAAATTGTCCTGTACACGACAATTTTTATTATTATTGTTATTTTTTTCTTTGTCAGATTATTAGTAGTTTTCTGTCAAAGCAGGTAATATAATTTCATAGAGAGCTTTGAGAAAATGTGCATCTTTCATCAAGGTTAATAAACATTTCGACAGTGAATTAAATAAATAATAACTATTTATTACTCAAAGAGAATACGACCCAGAGGATTCTCTGGAAATCGGATTTATGGAAATTAACATAATATAAACCATATATATACTAGCCGTTATGCCCGTGATAACGGGCAGAATAAAATATGATCAAAAAATTTAAATAGATATTATAGGTATAGGTAGGATACTACTGTTTAAATAGAAAGTTTAAGGCCGGAAGTTTCAATCTGGTTTGTTAGCTCATTGCTAGCGGTCTCGCTTCTTACGCTGGAGGTCACTGGTTCAATCCCAGCTTATGGCGCATCAATTTTTAACGTTATAAATCATTTAGAGGTGAGTNTGAACCAAGAGGATTTGATCAAAGTGACTTGGTCCAAGTATACATGGATCATGTAAACATTACTTCAAAATTCCACAAACACTTGAAACAATAGGATTTGATCAAAGTGACTTTGTCCAAGTATACATGGACCATGTAAGTGGCTTCATTAACGATTTCAGGAGAAAAGATGCTTGTTTTAATTAAGAGCTAAATATCACTAAGATACTGTCTAATAGTTTTTAAAATAAGCAAGCAGTTGTGTTGTTCATTCCGCTCTTTAAAAATTATTATTAATTCTATGGTAAAAGTTTATCATTTTCAAAAACTATATGACAGTTCAGGAAATAGCGTGCAAAAAAAAAACAAAAAAAAACTACTACTAACATCAAGCTAGAGTTTTGTGTACTAGGTAATCTTTCATGACCCTTTTAAGAATGTGTTCGGCCAAATTCGTTTGCAAGACATAGCTTGGCATTAAAAACCAAAAAAAAAAAGTGAAAAATGTGTCTCTTGATGTTGGAAAATGTGATTTTCATTAAGCTGACGACATAATTACTTAAGTCGATGATAGTTTGTCGCTTGAGAGCTAAGTTATTCAAATATTACTCCAAATCAAAGTGATAACTTATCAAGTGATAAACTAACATCAACTTGATTTTCGGTCTACTAACTAATATTGTACTCAGGATCATGAAAATCACACTCTTCAGCAAAATTGGCAAGACATGGCCGCTCTCCCCCCATTTCATTTTTTTCAAACGCCTATTCCCCTACAACACAGACAAACTTAGCCAACCACATATTCATATAAAAGATGCATAAAAGATTAACTTGAACTAATGTTCAAAATTTGATCTAATGTTCTATTGGATCAAATTTTGGGATATTTCTGTCACTCTAAAGATGAACTTAAACACAAAATTCTAGCTTAATGATAGTTAGAAAATAATTTTCTATCTCCTCCAGGATATAATAATAATAGTCCACTATTAGAAGAAGAGGTCTAGATCAAAACTACTTTATGTGCCCTTTAGAACAAATAACTGTTTAGACTTATTTAGACCGCTTTGAAAAATAATAAACTTATTTCACGAGGAGTGACTTTTTCTTTCTATGTTTAGACTTGTTAATAATAATTTCTCATCTCTGAGCTGAGAACTAAAAGTTTAAAATTATATTGTTAATTCGTTGGGGTCATTAAGTCAAAAATGTTGCCCACATTAATATTATTTAGAACGAAGATACACTTACGGTTTTTTTTTTTTTTACACATATTTATTTATAATATTTTCATTTTTCGCGTAGTTAGTTTTTAGAGTTAACGATACAAATTATGTTTAAACTTTTAACAAAACAGTTAAAAATAAAGAAGAAAGAAACTTATATAATTTCCAAGATATTATGATAAACATGATATAAGGAAACGAAGTTATCCACTGTCGAAAACCTGAAAATAACAAGAATATAATCTAGAAACACCAACTTCTACCATTTTCATGCTCGAACTAAACCAAACGTAATAATCTAAGCTAACCTCTTTAAGATATAAAGAAAAAATACTTGCACAATCTAAACGTAAATGTTCAAGACGTAATTGTTTGCAAACAAGAATAATACTGTTCTTCCTCCATTTTCAGAAATGAGAGAGATAAAATATATAATTGCAGTGTCAGGAGAAAAAAAAAAAATACAATATTATCTCGGAACAGTTTGTACACAAAGGGCTACGAAAGATAGACGTTTATAAAAATATAAGCGTATAATATAGAAAAAGAGATAACGACCTAAGCCCCTTACCATGCTATTTTTTTCTCAAAATAATGTCTACTATTTCTATTATGAAATGTACACAGCTCTCAGCTATGATTCTTTAGAAAATTAAAGTTGTTTTTTTTTAATTGATTCATATAACAAAACATGATTTTTCTTATCAACTAAGCAGTTTCTAATAGATTAATGTTCTATTTGATCAAATTTTAGGGTATTTGTGTCACTCTAAAATAAAATAATTAAACGATTAGTTGCATGTATTTATTTCATTATACACAAACGTTCCGTGTAGAAAATCGGAAAAAGTATTTTCTATTTTTGTACGTTGCTACAAAGCGTCACAACAATATTTTTATCAACTGTGTCTTTTTACTTTCTCATATAAAGAGAAAGTATTGTGATGACGCGAAAATTTGATTTTGATATTTTGATGGATTTACACGTTTTGAGGTCCCTTGAGTCCAAAAAAGTGGTTTTTAAAAAATGTCTGTCCGTCGTCTGTCTTTTTGTTCGTCTGTCTGTGCAGACGCCTGGAGCCTAAACTACTGGGCCGATTTTGACGAAATTTGGCATACACGTTCAGAAAAATCATACCCCGAGGCGAAATCGAGAAATGAATTTTAACTTCAAATTTGAGGGCACTACCCCCCAAAAACTCTGAAAAAACACGAAAAAAAAATTATTTCTCGAAAACTGTTCCGACGATTTCGATTAAAAAATTCTAAAATGTAGTCAATTTAAATACGAATCTAATGATATAAGCCGTTTTCCCGGGAAAAATCTAGTTCCTGAGAAAATAGCTTAAAACGCGGATGGAAAGAGCCCGGGTTCGATTCCCCGACCGGGGGAAGTTATTTTTATGATATTTTTGATGAAATTTCCAATAGTAATTAAATTTACATATATGAGAAAGTTGTCTGAGTTGTCTCTGACCGATTTTTTATTTTATATATTTACAAATTTGGATGGTAGATCATAGTTAGCCCATTGATGGGGTCCTATAACCCATGTTTTCCTCTTAAAATAGACTGCCTATTGGTGTGGCACACATAGCCTCTTCGCATCCTATCATGTACTCTAATAAATTTACATTTTTGCAAGTTATTATTGTTTAATTTGTTTGCTATCCTCGTTTTTTAAACCTGTCAAAATTGTTTTGGTTTTTAAAACAAGTTAATGTATCAATTAAGCAAAATTTAAAGGGCACAAACAGGTGAATTTAATCTGGGTCTGTCTACGAGCTACGATCGACACATAGACAAATGTATACTGGTTTTTCCCACTTTATGGGAAAGTATTGAAATTACAATATTGGGATTCATTGCCCGAAGAGTCACGATTTTTTCATAAAATTCAGAACATGAGTATATTTTGTATATAATATCCATTCATCAAAGAATATAAAACAACAAAGTATGTCAAACAATACTCATAAAATGAATCTTTTTTTTGGCTTACACATCAACAGTGAAGCAAATAAAAGGCAAAGAAAAATTCGAAAAATCTCATTCTATTTTTTATTTTTATCTCACTTGCTGGATGTTTGAAGAAAAATGCATTCTATAAATCATACCATTATTTTCCCATCATTTACGTCGTTTAGCTAATAAACTATCACATTACTTTCGAACTATCGGTTTTATTCATTTTTAAGCAGTTTGAAAAAAAGGTAAAGGGTTCGTCAATATTAAGAAGAACGGTCATTTTGGCCTTTAACAAAAAAATACCTTTTCCGTTATCAGGCTGAGGTTAAGGCAAACATTTCCGGCTCATTAAGTTGGCCTCTATATAGAAAAGGACGGAGGGTTGCGAGATTGATTCATCCCAGCCCTAAGGGAGCAATGAAAGGAGGGGGCAACCTGCTTCATTGCCCACCGCACCGTCTTATATTGCCCAGGATATATTATTTTCTATTACGGTCTATTTATTCTTCACAGTAGCCCAGGATTTATGTAAGGTCTAAGAGTTCTGCAGCCGGTGGTAGGAAGGGGAGGGGGCAGGATAAAAATATATAGAGTCAGGACACGAAAATGTAAGAGGACACGAACCTGGAGTGGGGGTAATGTTAATGTACCGGAGAGTAGATACACGAACACACGTGGAGGCATCAACTAATATAACAACACACACTAGATCAATGTGTGAGAGACCGGAGTGTATTAGTAGCGAAATTACATGAACCCAATATTATGTACTCTCTAAGAGGACAAAGTAGCACAATTTATTTATTTCATATAGAAGAAACAGAGTGACAACTTAAAACACCACTATAAAATATACTAGATGTAGTTAAAGCTTGTTTAGTTTACTCTTTTTTAAAAAATATAGAAGAGATAAAAATTAAAGAATAACAATATTGATTTAATTTCATTATAAGAATAAGAAAAAATTATTTAATAGTAATATACAGGGTGTTTGGTCAAAGATGTAACAAACGAGGAGGACAGATTTTATCCATCATTTGAAACAAAATACACTACATAAACCATAGGTCAATTCTCAATAGCTTCGCCATAATAATTTGTTTTGTTATTTTCCAAGGTACAAGTATTTTACTCAAAAAAAAAAAAATCTATCGCTGCCCCTAAAAAAATAAAAATAGAGTGCAGTTTGCAACGGTACAGTTGGCCAAATTTCAGAAAAACGTCTTCATTTATTACCCTTCAGTTTGAGTACCCTAACACCATCAGTTAATATGTAATTTTTACTGAGCTATGATTAAATGTTTGTAAAAAAAACGTCAAATGGCGTTCAGACCACCTTATGCGTTACTGTGAGACTATCTTAATTTTTATAATTACCCTAATTAGTGAGATGAATGAGAGGATTTTTTTTTTACATTTAATTAAAGAGGAGAGCAGACCTTACTGCTAGGATTGACCAATGGACTATGTAAAAGGAAATTTTACCTCTTGTGATATTTGACTGTAATAATAATTTATTATTATAAAAATATAAAATAACAGAAAATAAAAATGGTTTTTCCAACTTATTCATGTTAAATGCAATTATAGTGTTTTCTGTTGCAAATGATGGGTAGAATGTGCCTTCTTCGTTTGTTACATCTTTAACCAAACACCCTGTTCGGTCCCCTCCAGTTCTAACTTTTGCCAAAAAAAGATATGGACCTCTTTTCAACACATTATCTTAGATTATTTAACGTTAACAAGGTTGATGCCCACTTAGATTATATTGTACTAAGCTTCTATAAAGATAAAAATAAAATATACACCGAGTTAAAAAAGTTCGCAGAATAGCACTTTAAATTACACGCCATTATGACGCACACTAAGTCCCTAACGCACAGTAAAACCTCGAGCGGAGCTTCCCCCACCCCTTACCTACCCCTACCTAGCAGAACTTCCCTCTCCCTTACCTACCTAGCAGAACACTTTATCGCTAAGGTTACGCTTGAAATGACCTAGACTCCACTCTGTCCAACCCTTCTTACAACCGCATGCCAAAGATATTCTAACCTCTCACTAACCAAAATACATGCTTTTTTGCTTAAAAAGCATGGAACTATGCTTCAACATTACTGGATATACAGGGTAACCCAGTTTTAATGGGACAAAAAAATAATTCCTGATTTCATGGCCCAAGATGAACAGAAAAAAGGTATATATGCCTAATGCAATTCTAAATAGTTTTCGAGATATTTCGAAATATCGATTTCTTCGATACATTTTTGTTTTCTCAAATAAAATGCGTAGTAACTCAAAATGAAAGGTTATAGAGTTGCGATTTTCACTATTAGAAGGACCATCAAATTTTTATTGAAACTATTAACAATTTAACCCACGCAATACATTTAAAAAGGACACTCATTTACATTGTAAAATTAGAGTAGTTTAAAAAATCGAGTGATATTAAAAACCACCATAACTTTATGAAAACCATAGTCATCATTGAGTCTGAACTTACTCCCCTAAAAAGGAACCATCTATCATGGGGAGTAAAAAAGGCCTAAGTGATGGCCAAGGTTCGAACAAGTGGTTCGTCCTACCCGTTGTAGTAGGAAGTACTAGACTACTACTACTACTACTACTACTATATGCAGCATTTAATATTAAAAGTGTTAAAATAATAGTAGAACTGACTTAGTCTGGATAGTTTAAAGGCGTCTGCAGTGTTGATCACGTCAACGTAGGCCTGAAGTTCAAATCTTCGGCCCGTAAGGTTTTGATTGTGTAGGAGCATCGCGAGCTTGAACGCGCTTTGTACCTCATCCGTGCCCTGCTCGAATATGGCACCTGAAACATAACAAATTAATATATTAGAACATCAATCATAACTAGAACATCATATTTTGCTACCAAAATTTACATTATTAATGTGCATTGGTAAATTCAGTCCTCCATGTAATGAAATTGATGGAAAAATTCGTTTATATAGATTTTTATTTCTATCTATATTATTAAGAAAGTTTTGTAAACAAACGAGTTCAGTGAGAGTGCAATACAAAACCTGTGTGAAAGAGCGCGAAAGGAGAAAAAGGAGGAGAAAGTAGGGCGCTTGAAAGTGACATACTATACTCTGGGTAGAAAAAGTGAGGCTTATTAGACGGGTAAGGGAGAACTTGAACGTAGGTATATAGGAATGTCGGAGAGACAAAGAAAGTAGATAGTAGTGGGTCTACCCCCACCTGCTAGCCGCTGTTCTACACTACACTATACCCACCATCTTCACCTCACCCTTCTCATTCCATAACAACTATACAAACACTTTGCAAAAAATCGCTAAATCAGTCTTTCTCAGGAATTCGCTCAACATTCCTTTTCAATACTTTCTATAGCTAACGTGATATTTTACAGCATGAATGTATTTGTCAACATTGAAAAGAAACATGAGATCAATTTTGATGCTTCACTTTAGAGTGCCTCAACGTGGCAG
>KZ654078.1:174139-193090 GCA_001010745.2 Gerris buenoi
GTTAAGACGACCGTAATTTTACGTCCACCGCAGTGACTTTTTCTGCTGCTATAAAACGGCCGTCAGTTTACAACCACGACCGGTAGATTACGGCCGCAATACAACGGTACCACATTCCTACAGGAAATCCGAGCGTAAAATCCTAAGCGAACTTCCTAGCGTAACGTAAAATAACATTCAGATAGTAACAGTGAATCATAAAACAAAATAGGAATTAACAGCTATAATTTATGCTTAAAATAACTTCGTAATCACGTATTTTCAACTGAATTATTAAAATATAAGAGAAACTTAAGTTAAAAAAGAAAAAAACTAAAATTAAAAACCTCTAAAACTTGAAACTCTCTGCTTTATTCATTTACTAAAAACAGAATTACAAAGTGCATGAAATAATTAAAATAAACAAGATTTTACATCTTAAATGTTTGTTTAAAGTTGTTATATAGGAAAAATGAAAATTAGTTCAATTAGTATTTTCAATTACAAGCGTTACGGCCCCTTCTTGTACTTCATATTTAATATGAAAAAGGGTTTAAATAATTAAAATTGCAATGAATTATTAAATTGCAGAATCATTACACCGTTGTGCAATGGGTTCATCAAGCTGGTAATGCTTATCGCTATATCAAGACAACACTCTTGGCTTTTTTTCCCCGAATTCTTATATAAATTGATGAAGTAATAAGTAGGTATACATAGCTTATAGCTTTCTTCTCCCTCGTCTTAAGGCCATTAGCTCACTCACACGAGAATAAATGCCTGTAACTTAATATAATTACGACTCTAAACATACGTCCGTATTGGAGGGGAGGGTAGACGCCGCCTGTACTTTAGCAAACGATAACTCTTCATTTGGTGTCTGTTAAAGTGAAAGCCAAGCTATAACTCCGGGGGTGGGGGGAAGCACATGAAAAGGACTTTGGGAATTTTAAGTTTAAGAGTTGATGGGAAAAGCTGTTTCTTTTTACCCTGTTTCTGACTACAGCAGTTCTAGTAAATGACTTCAATGTTTCTGACATAAGACCCCCCGATGGTGCTTAGAGCCGGGGGGGGGCGACGGGGGGGCCCTTCACATATATTACATAGCCCCCCCCCAACTTTGCTCATCAACATAATGTAAACATGTTTTATTTTACTTGCTTCAAGACTCGACAGAACAAACTTTTATTCTTCTAGAAACTAAAATGAGAAAAGAGCCGTTACTTTTTAAAATTGTTTATCTTTTAAAACTTAACTGACGACAACTAAATAAATAGTTTTACTATTTTATAAATTTAATATTTAAATTGAAAATACGATAGAAATGAAAACATTTCTGATATTTTTTACTTTCTCATATGAACAGAAAGTATTGTGATAGTGTCACATATTTTGTCGTTCTTTATATTTATTTATCTTTTGTTAATATTTGTTGATCTTTATTTAGTTATTTAAATATTACTTATTACGGTGTTGCGTTTAATTACTTTATAATATTGTTACCATAGAAATATAAAAAAATAAACCATTATTTTCGTAATCTTTAACACGGTTGAGTTTTATTCTAATTTAAGTTATAATTAATAATATAGAAAAGCGTTTATTAATATATTGCAAATAGCGCGAAAATTCGATTTTAAGATATTCATGGATTTACGCACGTCTTGTGGTCCTTTGACTTCATAAATGTTTTTTTTTTTTTTTTGTTTTTTTAAATCTATCTATCTGTCGTCGTAGCCTGTGAATACGCGTGGAGCCTAAAGTACTCGAAAGATTTTGACAAAATTTTGCATTCATGTTGAAAAAAATCATTTCGCGAGGGGATATCGAGAATTAAATTTTAGCTCCACATTTTGGGGAACTACTCCTCATACACTGAAAAAAAAAAAAACTCCTGAAAACGGTTCCGATGATCTTGATTAACCTTTTATTTATTGCAGTCCATTTTAATACAAATATAACCATACAAGCCTAATCTATCTGACGATAGATTACTCCTGGAAAAATATAGTTCCTGAGAAAATAGTTTAGGAATTTCTCGAAATATCTTGGAATTTCACAGTGCAATTCTATTAGGAATCCATTTGATAGATTGATTGATGTAGCTAGTAAATGTTTACCGACAGTATTAAGAATTACTTTCCACTATTATATCTGAAGATTCTTATCCTCTGTACGATTGACATAACAATACCGTCTACCGACAAAGAGCCACAACAATACCATCTAGAGCCACAAGTGTCTGAAGGGATCTAAAGAAACTTGTCAGCTGGTGATTATATCTCTCTAACACTACATGATACATTGTCGATTTCTTTGAGCTCTACATCACTACCGATGTCAATAAAGCTGTAGAGATTAACCAACCTTGCTGCTGTGACTGACAGACAAATTTCTTCAATCGATTTGATATACACGGTTTTCTTCTTTCTAGCTACAAACTTAAATCTTTTATTAAAAAGAACAACTACTATTTAAGGAAACATAAACGTATCAAATTTCAATTATATAACATCTTGTAATAATCTTCTTTATGTCATCGATAGATTCATGCTCAATCAAAGCCTGATGATATTTATCTGAAGTGAAAAGTCAATTTATCTTTTTTTTCATCCTTCCAGTTTCAATCTACAGTTTTGGTAAAATGTAAACTCCTTCAGATCTTCCAATTTTAAAACAGACATTTTATTACAAGAATGTTTATGTTTAAGACTCTGTAAGTGAAGCAGATTAATTTGTCAGCTTCTTTAAATACTAGCCGTTAGGCCCGCGGTAACGGGCAGAATAATAAATATGGTTGAGAAAAAGAGCTGAGAGATAATTAGTTATAATTAAAATAGATATTTAAAGAGATATTTACTGTTTAAATAGTAAGTTTTATGCAGTTATAATTAAAACATTTAAATAGGAAGTTTTGTGCTCCGATATTCGTTACATAGGTATGGCGCAAATGGTTTAGTATCTAGCTTACTCCCAGTAGCCCCGGGTTCGATCCCAGCTTATGGCACATCAATTTTTAACGTTATAAATCATTTAGAGGTGAGTCGTTGTTGTCGTTGTCGTCGATGGGACACTACTCGATTATATAAAAGATGAGTTCATCTAAAGTTTGATTAAAACTGTTAGATCCTAGTGTACCTCCCGATCCTGCTAATTGAATCCTATAGCTACAATTATTTGTATTTGAATATGGTATCGTCGTTTCTACTAACGTTCGTTTATACTGGTAAACTGTTTCTACTGTCTTGTAGTCCAGGAGTAACGAGCAAATAAGTGAATGAATAACACCATGCTAGAATTTTGTGTATAAGTAAATGTTGCCTTATAATAATATCTGGTCGTCAAAATTCGTCTGCGGGACATAGCTTGGCAATAGACATTTCAAATAAACAAACCGGTGGAGAGCAGCCATATCCCGCCCTTTTTGGTTGATGTGATTTTCGTGTTCATGAGAACGACTTAGTTAGTAGACTAATAATCAAGCTGATAGTAGTTTGTCGCTTATTAGGTTAGTCAGTGAAATATTCTATGTATTTCCCTGTGAAGTGACAAACTACCATGAACTTTATTATTGTTCTACTAACTATGTTCGTACTCAGGATCATGAAAATCACATTTGTCCATCAAAAAAAGGCGGGACATGGCCGCTCTCCACCGGTTTGTTTTTTTTCAAAATGCCAAACTATGGCCAAACTACGTCCCGCAAACGAATCTAGCCGACCACATATTCTTAAAAATCGCTAAAACAATAATTTAAACACAAAATTCCAGCTTGATGTTAGTCACACACTTTTTTTGCACACTATCTCCTTGACTAAAATAAGAAAACTGATTAGAAGAAAATAATCAAACTTTTGAAGAGAACAACTATATCAGAAATAATCGGTAAAAATATTTTAAAAATATAGCAATGAAAAAAATTTCTGGAAAGTCATATAGTTTTACAGTTTATAAGATTAGAGTTGGCACAATCAAAAGGCGGGGAAATTTTGAGGGAAACGATATTATTGGTCCCCCATGTTGAATGCAACTTCAGAAAAAAAATTCCATACTCTACCTCTGTTCCACAAAAAAAATATAACATGGCAACACCGATTTTNCGCAATACAACGGTACCACATTCCTACAGGAAATCCGAGCGTAAAATCCTAAGCGAACTTCCTAGCGTAACGTAAAATAACATTCAGATAGTAACAGTGAATCATAAAACAAAATAGGAATTAACAGCTATAATTTATGCTTAAAATAACTTCGTAATCACGTATCACGTATATACTACGATTATTGCAATCATAAAATTTTCAACTGAATTATTAAAATATAAGAGAAACTTAAGTTAAAAAAGAAAAAAACTAAAATTAAAAACCTCTAAAACTTGAAACTCTCTGCTTTATTCATTTACTAAAAACAGAATTACAAAGTGCATGAAATAATTAAAATAAACAAGATTTTACATCTTAAATGTTTGTTTAAAGTTGTTATATAGGAAAAATGAAAATTAGTTCAATTAGTATTTTCAATTACAAGCGTTACGGCCCCTTCTTGTACTTCATATTTAATATGAAAAAGGGTTTAAATAATTAAAATTGCAATGAATTATTAAATTGCAGAATCATTACACCGTTGTGCAATGGGTTCATCAAGCTGGTAATGCTTATCGCTATATCAAGACAACACTCTTGGCTTTTTTTCCCCGAATTCTTATATAAATTGATGAAGTAATAAGTAGGTATACATAGCTTATAGCTTTCTTCTCCCTCGTCTTAAGGCCATTAGCTCACTCACACGAGAATAAATGCCTGTAACTTAATATAATTACGACTCTAAACATACGTCCGTATTGGAGGGGAGGGTAGACGCCGCCTGTACTTTAGCAAACGATAACTCTTCATTTGGTGTCTGTTAAAGTGAAAGCCAAGCTATAACTCCGGGGGTGGGGGGAAGCACATGAAAAGGACTTTGGGAATTTTAAGTTTAAGAGTTGATGGGAAAAGCTGTTTCTTTTTACCCTGTTTCTGACTACAGCAGTTCTAGTAAATGACTTCAATGTTTCTGACATAAGACCCCCCGATGGTGCTTAGAGCCGGGGGGGGGCGACGGGGGGGCCCTTCACATATATTACATAGCCCCCCCCCAACTTTGCTCATCAACATAATGTAAACATGTTTTATTTTACTTGCTTCAAGACTCGACAGAACAAACTTTTATTCTTCTAGAAACTAAAATGAGAAAAGAGCCGTTACTTTTTAAAATTGTTTATCTTTTAAAACTTAACTGACGACAACTAAATAAATAGTTTTACTATTTTATAAATTTAATATTTAAATTGAAAATACGATAGAAATGAAAACATTTCTGATATTTTTTACTTTCTCATATGAATAGAAAGTATTGTGATAGTGTCACATATTTTGTCGTTCTTTATATTTATTTATCTTTTGTTAATATTTGTTGATCTTTATTTAGTTATTTAAATATTACTTATTACGGTGTTGCGTTTAATTACTTTATAATATTGTTACCATAGAAATATAAAAAAATAAACCATTATTTTCGTAATCTTTAACACGGTTGAGTTTTATTCTAATTTAAGTTATAATTAATAATATAGAAAAGCGTTTATTAATATATTGCAAATAGCGCGAAAATTCGATTTTAAGATATTCATGGATTTACGCACGTCTTGTGGTCCTTTGACTTCATAAATGTTTTTTTTTTTTTTTTGTTTTTTTAAATCTATCTATCTGTCGTCGTAGCCTGTGAATACGCGTGGAGCCTAAAGTACTCGAAAGATTTTGACAAAATTTTGCATTCATGTTGAAAAAAATCATTTCGCGAGGGGATATCGAGAATTAAATTTTAGCTCCACATTTTGGGGAACTACTCCTCATACACTGAAAAAAAAAAAAACTCCTGAAAACGGTTCCGATGATCTTGATTAACCTTTTATTTATTGCAGTCCATTTTAATACAAATATAACCATACAAGCCTAATCTATCTGACGATAGATTACTCCTGGAAAAATATAGTTCCTGAGAAAATAGTTTAGGAATTTCTCGAAATATCTTGGAATTTCACAGTGCAATTCTATTAGGAATCCATTTGATAGATTGATTGATGTAGCTAGTAAATGTTTACCGACAGTATTAAGAATTACTTTCCACTATTATATCTGAAGATTCTTATCCTCTGTACGATTGACATAACAATACCGTCTACCCACAATGAGCCACAACAATACCATCAAGAGCCACAAGTGCCTGAAGGGATCTAAAGAAACTTGTCAGCTGGTGATTATATCTCTCTAACACTACATGATTCATTGTAGATTTCTCTAAGCTCTACATCACTACCGATGTCAATAAAGCTGTAGAGATTAACCAACCTTATTCCTATGATTGACAGACAAATCCCTTTAGTCGAGTTAAAAAACACTTTCTTCTTGCAAAACAAGTTTCCTTCTTGCTAGCTACATACTTCAATCTTTTATTAAAATGAAAGACTATTATTCCACGAAATATAAACGTATCAAAGTTCAATTATATGCTAATATCCACTCTTTATATCATCATGAAATAAATTTCTGGAAAGGTTTTATAGTTTTAGTTAATTTGAAACAGAATTTAGAGAACCTAGTTCTTTTTTCAGGTACCTAAAGTTTTATTAGTTTTTGGACAATTTGATGAAATAGTACAAAGCCAATTATCATCAAGACTGTAGTAGAAAACAAGTTAAATGACTATTGTCACGTGTAAACTTAAGTCTGTAACTGGTTTTGTATTAGTATAAGTATAATTATGCAAAGAACACGGGAGCATTAGAATTCATAGCCAGTACTATAGAAACTACTACGCTCAAACTCGAAACTAATTTGTGCCACAAGCAGTAGTTATCTAATTATCAATGTGGTAGTTTAATGACTACTTAGTAGAAATGAATTAAGTTTGTTCCTCTATTAAAACTATTTCATTTAAAACATTATTTTAATAGAACATTATCTAATTTTAAACATCTACACCTCTTAGCAAGGCTCATTAAATAGAATGTATAGCCAACAAATCCTGTTATGTCAAATCGCATGTTATTAATTGATTATAACTAGGGCTCGGATTTGAGCATATTTGCATATTTTTTTCCTGAATAGTACTCATTGATAGACCTGAATAGTACTCATTGATAGACCTGAATAGTACTCATTGATANTATCTGGAGATTTTATCGAGCATATCTGGAGATTTTATCGAGCATATCTGGAGATTTTATCGAGCTTATCAATCAGAGCCCTAATTATAACTAAAAAATTTCTTTACTTCATAATTACTACTTCCATTCTATCATATAAATGTGATAATAATTTCAATTTTTCCCGAACTATAATTTGATTAGATAGTTAGAAAACATCTGAATACCGCATCACACTCTTGTTTCAGAATAAGATATAAAAATTGGAGACAAAATAGTTTTTAAATTATATATAAAACAGTCTGTCAATTAGTGTGGCACATACCTTCATCGCAACTTATTTTGTATACTTTTATCATTTTATCCTTTTCTAACTTGTTGTTCTAACCTTTTTTATTATTGTCGAATTGATATAATATTCCTCAGTTTTATAAATATGCCAAACTTATTTTAATTTTTCACATGGTTTAAACCAAGTACCAGTGGTTTAATAAAGTATCAATTTAACAAATTTTAATGAGCATAGATAGGTTAAAGTTAATCCTGGGTTATCTGTGAGCTACTGTCAACATAAAATCTAAATTTCATAAAAAATCAGATAAGTACTTTTGAAGATATAGGTGTAAATAAATGAATGTCCGAAAGTTGAAGAGAATCAAATGACTGCAGAAGGTTGAAATTTAAATAAGACCAACAATAAGCTATAGTCTATAATATTAGAGTTGGCACAATCGAAAGACGGGAATATTTTAAGGGAAACGATTTTATTGGTCCCCCATGTTGAATGCAACTTCAGAAAAAAAAAATGTTCTACTCTACCCCTGTTCCACAAATAAAAAATATAACATGGCAACACCGATGTTCCCTTTTTATAACCCCAAAAGTACCTCCACATTTGTTTTTTCCCGCCTTAGATTGTGTTAACTCAAATCTTATAGACTGTAATTATGACCTACCATCAAAATTGGTCAATAAAATTGGACGTCTAGTTCGACTATAAGTATTTATCAACATATTTTCGATTTAAGGCACTACTGGTTACTTTAGGTGTATATTGATATCACATAAAAAATGCATTCTCCGATATCCGGAAATTTACAGAGTCAGTTCCATTTTCAGTGACATTTCCCCTGTCATACAAGTTGGATAACCATAATTCCACTCTTTCTCTTATAATACACTAGCCGTTGTTAGGCCCGCGGTAACGGGCAGAATGATAAATATGGTTGAGAAAAAGAGCTGAGAGATAATTTGTTATAATTAAAATAGATATTTAAAGAGATATTTACTGTTTAAATACATAGTAAGTTTTATGCAGTTATAATTAAAACATTTAAATAGGAAGTTTTGTGCTCTGATATTCGTTACATGGGTATGGCGCAAATGGTTTAATATCTGGCTTACATCCAGTAGCCCCGGGTTCGATCCCAGCTTATGGCACATAAATTTTTACCGTTATAAATCATTTAGAGGTGAGTCGTTGTTGGGACACTACTCGATTATAGAACAGATATTAAATGATTCTTCTGCTTAGGAGGTTTCTATCTGATATTCAAGGTTCTTAGCTGTTCTGGACTACAGCCATTCAAACAACCAATTCTTTATCACTGTCTAAATAATCTACGTCTCAATTGTTGTATCTATAGTCAATACAAATTATACATATATGTAGCAATTTCAAACAAAAGTAGCTCAATAATCCGAAGTAGCTTTGAAGGAGTTAATTCAAAGGCGATTAATCAGTCAGTCACTTTTAATGAGTCAACAGCTTTTCTTTATTATATAAAGATTTAATCTTCAATGAAATTAGAGGGGTGAGATATAATATCACTCAAGACCTGGCTGACGAACACACGTGGGAAGTACTTAGTGATAAACAAAGTGCTGCTAAAGCATCCCCCCGTCATAATCCCTTAGATGTCAGACGCACAACGGGGGAGGCGGCTCCATCAATCACATGCGGTACCCATTTCCTCGAGGGCGGCGATGAATAACCGACGCAGCGCTTGAATAGCGCTTGCGTATAGCGCTTGAATCATGCTGATATGTTAAATACCTCCGATAACTCTTCCCTAACCAAAAAAGGGGATTATAATGATAAATAAAGCAGCACGAGAAGGTTAAATTTTCAGGAAATCACAAAAAAGTGAAATTTTATAAAAAATATTCACTTAAAATTATAAAAAATAAAATTTACTGTTTCACTACTTGAACTCATGAATCAAGAAATTGTTGAAATGGTAAAGACAAGAGAAGTGAAACAAGTTTAATGTTGAGAAAACAAGCGAAGCACAAAGTCTTTTTGTACTTCATCAATCTTAAGTCCTGACAAAACCAGAAACTAACAAAGTAAAGTAATAACCAAACTCAAAACTCGAATACGACCCCAACAAAACAGAAATAAATTATAAACCAAGACAATACCGAAAAACCTTTAGTTTCTTTCTATACCACATTGAATTTCCTGTATTTATCCACTGCTTACAATTGATTATATAATTAAGACAACGAAATATCTTTGTTTTCAAAATGAACGGTGCAGTCATTTATTACGAAGAAAGAAATTCCTTATAAAGCACAGAATTCTATGATCGACAGCAGCAGTACTGACATATACTAGTAGTAGTACTCTAGTACTAGAACGGGTAGGACGAACCACTTGTTCGAACCTTGCAATTAGGCCATCTATTTAGCCCTTTTTACGCCCCGTGGTGGAGAGTTCCAGCTACTTCACATCATCATGACAGGGATCGGACCCATATCAACGGACCTCATCAAAGAGTGGGGGAAGAGTGTCCCATAGAGGTTGTCCCTCGCCCTGTACCGTCCACGATTCATAGATGTAATTCAGAGTATCATGGTACGGGATCGAACCCACGACCTCGAGTTGTCTCGACTTATTGATAGCTGAGCGAGCGCCTAGAGACCCTCGATCATCCTGGCTCCCAGAACTGACATATAAGACGAACAACGAACAACATATATAAGAACATATATCATATATCTAGGCTATTAGTGAAAATTTTGTGTACACTGATCAATTATTTAGTTCTAATGTATTAAAGGTACGGTTTCTTATTCAGGCACTGAAGATGAACCACTAGAGCTTAAAAGTCTGAGTACAAACAACATATTTTATTCTATAAATGTACATTTTTTACACATATACCTTCAAAAGTACATATTTAATTTGTTAGAAATTTGAATGGTTTGTCTGAATGGTTGTCTGCTGTAGAAGGCAGACAGCACCAGAAGGCAGACAGCACCAGAAGGCAGACAGCACCAGAAGGCAGACAGCACCAGAAGGCAGACAGCACCAGAAGGCAGACAGCACCAGAAGGCAGACAGCACCAGAAGGCAGACAGCACCAGAAGGCAGACAGCACCAGAAGGCAGACAGCACCAGAAGGCAGACAGCACCAGAAGGCAGACAGCACCAGAAGGCAGACAGCACCAGAAGGCAGACAGCACCAGAAGGCAGACAGCACCAGAAGGCAGACAGCACCAGATTGATGCAGACAGCACCAGATTGATTTCAATCGTCTAGGATATTTAACATTTGCTTAATTGGTACATTTATTTAGGGAAAAATTAAAACAGTTTTTACCTATCAAAAAAGTGGGGGAAACAATTAAATACATTATATAAGAATGGCTTGTAAATGCATAAATTCAATATAGTACGTGATTGGATGCGAGGAAGCTATGTGCCACACTAATAAGCAAGCAAATAGCATGGTTATGCGTTGACCATTTTTTTCTGTCTTGTTCAAAAAATTATCTTTCAAATTAGCCAGTTTTTATTTTTTAAATTAAATTGATTTTTTTTTTCATATAAAAAATAATTAAATAATCAGCAGAATATATGTCAAAAATTCTACGATTTGCATGTATTATTATGCAAATTTCAAATACGAAAAGGTATGAATTCCCAAAAGTTTTAAACCTTTTTCGCAAAACATAATCGAATTATATCTAAAATCTAAATCGAACTTTTCCTCGAAACGAAGTCACGTCAAATTTTCAAAACAGCCGTAGGCAAGATTTTAAGTATTAAAACTTAACTTGGTAGAAGGTTTTACGACGATTTCAAGAGAAGATTATATCCCAAAGAAAAAAAAAAAAGTGAAAAAGACGAAGAGGACTCAAGGGATATTTTTGACAAAAGTCAAGAGAGATTAACAAGCTTTTTTGACGTCGAATTGTCCGCTAAAAAATGTAAATCGAATAATATTTTAGAGTAAAGAGATTAGTTCAACAAGAGGACAAGAAAGCACATCCTTATTCTCGAAAAACCCGAACATAACGTATTAAAATTTAAAAAGAAGGCAAAAAGGGGGGGGGGAACGGAGTGGTTTTGAAAATCGAGGGAAACGAAGATTATCCTGGAAAATTCAATTAAAGCGAAAAGTTGTTTTGGAAAAGTTGTATAGAAGACGGAGACCGGGTGCAAAAAGTCGGTTAAAAGGAGAGAATTTCTAAATTTTCAAGGAGGGAGGCATGTTAAAAAAAGTTGTTTTTTTTTAAGGGGAGGAAACGTAGGGTTGTACACGTCAGAACTCTATCCACCCTTAAAAAGGAGAGATTTCTCAAGGGGTAAGTTGTTTAGTTGGGCGCACGTCACGGGCAACCCCCTGCCACAAGCAGATCCGAACCAGCCCAATCCTCCACTCCTTTATTAACCTATAAATGAGATATGAACCTACGGCAAACCACCTCTCAAACCTTTCTTTTTTTCAAGCAATATGTCGGGGTGTTTCCATAGTAACCCGAGTCAAACTTGAAAATGAAAATATTCAGTATAATTCCTCTCTCAAATATATAATTGAGCATATTCGTTTTTTGCCTCCCGAAATATTGAGTTGATAAATTGTTTTCTTTTGAATCTAAGCAATAAAATTCTCAAATAGTATTAAATTAGTTTAAAGTTCTGAACCCGATAAAAGCGGAGAAAAAAGCACAAATCTAACTTTGAATTTTATTTAGTATATTCGTGCGCATGTTTCATAATCCCTCTCTCCTAGGGAAAACTTCTTGACTTAAATTCTTAATTTTGCATGGATTTTATTTAAACGTAGAAAATATTGGTAGATAGTGATAGAATTGATTATTCCTGTGGTAGAGAGTTCTAGCGTCAACATACCTCCGTACATTGTACATCCGAAGCGTGTGTGATGTGATCATTAGTGAGCTATACAAATCAGAGCATCACGGCGAGGTATCGAACCTACGACTTTGATTCAGTGATGACCGAACAGACGTGGTAAGTAATTTAATCCACACGGCCACGGCTCTCTCTCGGAGCTGCACAGAAGTATTTTAAAACAATTTTTTCAAAAATGTATTATACATTACGTAAATTGAGAAAATAAAGTTAAAAAAACGATCAAATCGTCTACGTAAAAATCATCTTCAAAATGTTTAAAAGAGTAAAAGAAGAATCATATTCTTACTTCTTTAGTTGATCGTTATTTCAAAAAAATTAAAGCAAGAACCAACCGAAAGGAATAATATAAAAATAAAATTGTTATTCATTCTTAAGTTACTTGATTCTTCTCTCTTTTAAAAAACCAAACAAAAAACAACTTAGTCATCAACTCTCAATTCTGAAAATTGGAAACTTTCCGTGAAAAAGCGATTTTTGTTTCTAGAGAAGGGAAAAGGATTGTGGTTATTGTAGCGTTAATGTACAAACGTTAGGCAAAAGAGGTTTGCTGAGGAAACCGCCGCTTTCTAGGCTACTCTTCTACAACTTTGTCCAAAAGAGACTGTGAAGGGAGGAAAGGGTTAATAGCCGCTGGTTTTAGGCAACCCTTGCGGCCCTTCACGAGAACAACTTTCCTTCGAACCTCCTCACCCAGTCTATTACAACTTTTTCCTTCAGAACAGTCAAAGTTTAAAACGGTTTTTCGTTTGACGATCCAACAACGTTGAGAGCGAAAATGGTTTGTTCCTTTTCCTACTTCTGCAAAGGGTATGATGATGAGAGAACGAGAGTGAAAACTTGCTGAAAAAAACAATGAATTCCAGGACGACGCGGTTGCTCGCAGAGTGAAGGCAAAATAAACTGCAAATAAGTTCTCTCCAAGGGAACGAGGCCTGAGTTTCTCATTATTGGAAGCGTGGTTTTCCCAGACGAAATCCTCATCCGTGGAAAACGCTTGGAAAACAAGTTGAAATGTTAAAAGATGAACCGTGAAAAGCTCTTTTCCGAGACGTGCAAAAGGTTATTAATGAAAACCCCCCTCAAGTCTTCTTCATCTTCGCTAAGCCAGTGTCTCCTTGTAAGCGGATAATCCGAGCGGAATACGAATCCACCAGATGTTAATGTATTATTTCGCTCCGTCGAGTAAAACAACAGAGAATTCTTTAGTCTAAAATTAAAGCCAACGCATGATGAAGATCTCAAATATAAAATCAAGTCAAATATCTGTCAAAATTTCACAGTCCTCATCTAAAACTTCAATGGTTTTTAAATAATCAAACTTCAATCAAGTTGTAACTGAAGTTAATCCATAATTTATTTTTTTAATTATAATAAATAAGTAATTAAAAATCTATTAATACAGAATATGTTACGATAAAGTTCTTCAAATTATAACATAATATCTGTTGCTAATTTAAATTTAATTAGTTACATTATTTGTGAAATGTTATATTAGATGAAAATTGGCAATGAAATAAAGAATTTATACATTTATTTTATTTTATCTACGATTGATACGTAATATAAACATTGTATCTCTGTTTAGATTCGTAGAAAGTGATTCTTTACACACCTGTATTAATTGCGCATGCTTGTCTCATAGTTTAGGACAATTCCTCTTTTTTTCCACTCTAGTGACGAAAATGAGAAGAATTCCTCTTTTTTCCACCCTAGTGACGAAAAGAAGAAGAATCCATAGGAAGAATATATTTTGTATTTTTTATTTGTCACAACATATTAAATGAACAAGAAAATAGCATAAGGCTGAAAACTCTTTCCAGTTCATTACACAGTCTTCAAACTGAAATAAGTTAGGAATGAATCCGACTCTATATAAAAATATCTTTTTTTGGGGTGGAGAAATCTGAGATGAGGCCGAATATTCAAGAACAAAAGTACAGAAGTCCGATTACACTCTTTTAAGCAAATTATTCTGCATGACTCAGGCAATATAAAATCGTATCGAACGAAACTACGGAGTAAGATTATTATGCTCTCTCGTTCATCACGGTCTTGGTCGTAAATCCAGAGTTCTAATAAAAATCTAGGTAGGAGATTAAACCCAAAAATAATTTATTGACACTATCATTCCAAATTTTGGGACAAATGTTATGCAGAAAAATGCAAAACCCCTTGCTCATGGCACAGTCGGTAGAAAGAGAATATGCTAGTGCATAAATAGCTCTAATTATTTGCTATGGAAAAATCTATAAGGCTGAATGAAGATTTTTTTAAATTTAGGTATAAAGAAATGTATGTTTGTGCGCATGTGGAAGAGAATCAAATGGGTGGAGAAAATTGAAACTTATATAAGACCAACAATGGACTAATTATGACCTACGACCCAAATTTCAATAAAATCAGACAATTAGTTTTAAAGATGGGTTGGTTTGCAGCAATTGAGCGACAGACAGACACGGAACCAAAAATGTTCCCTGATGGCTGAAACGGATTTTGTCTTGAAATTTTGGATATCGGAGACCTTAAACATCTTCTTTCTTCAGAACGATCACATATTCTAAAGCTGTTTCTGAGACCTATGTAATAAAAGCAAAATTATGTCTTTAACAAAAGACTTTGAACATAAAATCTAGCTAAATGTATTCACGTGTTTGTTGGAATCGACTAAGTTAAAAAAAAACATTTGAAGTGGCTAATGACAGAATTTTTTAAAATTTCGCACAAAACTGACGAATATTTTTCTTTAGAAATCAAAGGACATGTAGTGAATAAGTCTGAAGCCGGCCTACTTGCTAGAACAGCCAGTAGAAGACAATGTGGGGCTAATAAAACCCTTATTATTGCAAACCTCTCCAGTGCTTTCAAAAAACCAACAATGAAGACTAAGGAATGCCCCTAAATAAGAATATTTCGATTATATGTTTAAATAAAGCACATAAACTTATTTCTCAAAGTAATTCTCTACTTAATTTTGTTTAAAGCTACGTTTTAAATTGTTTACTTAAGCTACAGATATTTACACATAAAGCAGCTTCTTAACTGCTTTAGAAGAAGGGTAATCAAAGTAGGGGAATTTATATAATATTTTTAATTTTTAGTTGTTTAGATTTTTCTCAAATTTAATAAGAAAGATAAAGAAACCTGAACAAAATCTCAGTAAATTGTCTTCTTTATATTATTTTGTATTTGTTATACTAAAATAATACGTTTTTCATAATAGTAAAATCTTGAATTAAATAAAAGTAGATGAGCACAAAAAAGAATACGATACGAACTTATAAGACCTATATCCTCAGTAAATACAGGGCACGTGTAGATACGTTTTATTTGATTTATTTTAGCATTTTCCATATTAGCGATACAGCCATGTTGAACTATATCAACTTATTTTTGGTATCACTTTTAATTTTATAGAACTCCCATATTTTTAAATTAGGCAAATCAAGACTTTAGTTCTATAATCACAGAATAGCTTTAAATAGTTATTTAATTTATTTAAAGCTATTTTGTGATTATAGAACTAAAGTCTTGATTTCCTTAATTTAAAAATGTTGAACTATTACTATGTAATGTTGAACTATGAGTTAAATGTTAACATAATTATGTTAAAATATTTAGGTAGTAATTTGTTATAAAATACCTGCATTCTTCTTATTGTTCCCGAGTTTACCGCAGGTAACGATGCTATTTGATTGTTATTAAATACGAACATTTTCTTTATTTCTTCGATTTCATACATTTAAAGACAGAAATCAGTTTATTTTTGTTTCCTTGTCTGTCTGTCTGTCACTCAAGTTTTGTGAACCAATGTATACCTTAAAAATTGCTCTTCCAATTTTAATGAAAACCGGAAGGAAGGTTATAATTAACCAATTATTGGTCCCATCCAAGTGTTAACCTTATGCTCCCATTTGTTTATTTATTAAATTCATTTTATCAGGGCTCGATTTCTAGAAATTGAGGTGGCGGAACGGCAACCTCCCCCCCCCCTCCCCTATAGAAGGGGGGTCCGGGAAAATTTTTAAAAATAAACGTTTAAAAACACAATTTTAAGCAGTTTTTGAAATAAACCCACACTCTTAGTGCCGATCATTTTTTTTATTTATCAGAGAGAGAGAGAGAGGTCCCGGAACGCCGTTCCGCCTCAAATCGAGCCCTGCATTTTATTAATATTCGTATATTTATTGTATTTCTTGTAAATTTTAATATAATTATCTTACAAAACTGTGTAGATTAGCTCAACTTGTCTAAATGACTATTATTAAGGCAAAGGGATATTTAGTCCAATGTACTTTAGGACAAAGGAATATCACACTTCTGTTGTTATAAGGGGAGTAACAGTCTTAAGAAGAACATTCCACACACCATTTTTTTTTTTTTAGATTGATACTCCCCTATGTTTTTTTATAAGTGGAGTAACAGTCATAAAGGGAAAATTCTGCACCCCTTTTTTTAGATTGTTACTCCCTTCTGTTTTTTCATAAGGGGAGTAACAGCCTTAAGAAGAAAATTCCGCACACCTTCTTTAGATTGTTACTCCTCCGTTTTTTTTTTTGTTTTTTTTTTGTTTTTTTTAGAATAAAAATAACGTTGACTAAATAATTATAAAGATAAAGTGATGTTTAGTCCCATAATACTTGGGGAAAAAGAAATATCACACTTCTGTTTTGATTAGGGGAGTAAGAGACTAAAGAAGAACATTCTGTACACTTTCTTAAGATTGTTACTCCCTAAAAATAAGGAAAGATACACTCTAAAGAAGTATCGTAAATTTGTTTTGGTTGGAAGATAACAATGATTTCAGAGTTCCTAAATGCCTATTTCTTCAACAGACATTTTTAATTAAGTTAAACGTTGGACTATTTAATTATAAACTACAAATCCATTTTATTCCGACAGAGTTAAAAACTTAAAGGTAATAAAGCTATTATCACATTTATTCTCATTCAGTAGTCAAATTATGAAAATAATGGGAGTTATTTAGTTAGGTCAGAGAATAAAGAGTTAAAGCAAGAGGGAGAGATCACGTGACGAGTTGCAAATATTACTCATCCATCTCTGTGGGGGGGCGGTGGGGGCAAGACCGTGGGGCCGCCCCCGAGTATCCCTCGAAAAGGAAATTAGAATGGAGGACAGTTTATCACTCTGGGGCGTGGGGGGCTTGCCTTTAGCTCCCTGGGGGACACAAGACTTTCTCTTCATTCTCAAGGGAGAAAGTACAATATTTCCTCTTTTAGTTTTTTTTTTTTTTTAAAGGGTTTCTCTCCTTTTTTTGTCAACAGTAGAATAATTCCTGTTTTAAAGTGGATTTTTTTTTAAACTGATGTCAAATAAATTATTGTATATAAAAGCACCGTAATAATATACTGTTATAAGGCAAGAAAAATGAGTAATAAGTTAAATATGAATTATATTTTTAAAAAAATATAAAAATAGAAAAGTTAAAAAAAATAAAATAAAAACGGGAAAGAACTTCAATTCTTTACAAAGCTTCCACTAATATAACTTTAAAAAAAATATATATAACATTCTCAATTACAAAAGTTTCAAAACCTTTTAAGAATATTCATCAAGAGAGTTAATTTAGCGTAAAGAAATCCATAAAATGCAGAATTTTCAGAAGGAAAAATGTAATTTATAAAATTTGTGAGACTCATTGTAACATTACAAGGATTAAGATTTAATTTGAAATTAAATCTAAATCGAAGTTCTCGGATCTTGAAAAATTAAAATTATTTTCTATGGAACTATGAAACTTAATATTTATTAGAGGAAGAGATGGACTATCACTGACTATCACCATAAATAAAGTTCAACGAGTTTACTTACAAATACAACTAGCGCTAGTGATACAAAATACAAAATATATTAATTATCATCTACAGTCTATAAGATTAGAGTTGGCACAATCAAAAGGTGGGAAAATTTTGAGGGAAACGATTTTATTGGTGCCACATGTTGAATGCAACTTCAGAAAAAAAATGCTCTACTCTACCCCTCTTCCACGAAAAAAATATAACATGGCAACACCAATTTTACCTTTTTATAACCCCAAAACTACCTGCACGTTTGTTGTTTCCCGCCTTCGATTGTGCCAACTCTAATCTTATAGAGTGTACCTACTACAGAGAGTATATTAATTGTTAAAATGTTAAAACTAATTTAAAAATAAATAATAAAATAAAAACAAACCTAGACTGCCTATTGGTGTGGCACATATCTTCTTCGCATCCTATCCTCGTACTTTATTGATTTTATACTTTTACAAGCCATTATTGTCTAATTTGTTTATTTTTCCCCCCCGTTTTCAGGGTTTCGTTGGTAAAACCAAAAAAAAGAAACCCTTATAGTATCGTTCCTGTGTCCGTCTGTCACTCTGTACGGTTCCAATAACTTTTGAACCAAAATAGATAAAAGCGTGAAACTTACCAGTATTAAAGATCGTTTTGACGCGCATACAGGAAAAATATAGAGAACTCCAAATAATCAGCTGTTCAAATTCAAAATGGCGGATAACTCACATCGCGAGAAAAAAATATTTTTCTTAAATTTTGAGTGGGGTATCAAATGAAAGGTATTGAAGAGTAGATTACAAATATATATACCACTTGAGGGTAATATTTC
>KZ654078.1:211736-227590 GCA_001010745.2 Gerris buenoi
GTTAATAACTTATTATCAGCAATATTATCAACTAGTTAATAACTTATTATCAGCAATATTATCAACTAGTTAATAACTTATTATCAGCAATATTATCAACTAGTTAATAACTTATTATCAGCAATATTATCAACTAGTTAATAACTTATTATCAGCAATATTATCAACTAGTTAATAACTTATTATCAGCAATATTATCAACTAGTTAATAACTTATTATCAGCAATAATATCAACTAGTTAATAACTTATTATCAGCAATATTATCAACTAGTTAATAACAATATTATTAACTTATTATATTAATATTATAAACAATTTAATAACAATAACTTTTAATATTATTATGGTAAGACAACACAAACCAAATTGTATTAACTATTTAAACTGATTGTGTATTATGTAAAGATATAAATTAATATAGTTTTAATGTTTGTTGTCTGAGTGCAGTTCCAACTGTTGCATCAATCTTGCTTATTGCATCATGACGTGATTCCTATAAACCAGTTTAATTATTCTATGGAGGGGGGATTAAGTGCTTCATTAGTACTGATCTTTATCATATTCGCTCATTATTATTCATGTCGTTTTGTATTTTACACTTATACAACATGGTTTAAACATGCATTCAGACATTTAGATACTTGTCTGCAAATTATCTTTATGCAAAAACTTGGGTCTTAAAATACGGTTAATAGCTGTGTTCTGAAAACAGTGATTATCGTTAAATAGTAAAATGTAGCAGATTCAATGTTACCGTAGAAACCAAGTATATACTGGAATTACCATAATGTACATTTTCGGGGGATAATCGGATTTCGTCTTGAACATGTAGTTATGTAGTTGTACTAGTTTTGTGGTAGTAAATAGATAATAGAGGAAATGTTGTGCTGTCTGGGTGCTTAATGGAATTCTGTCTTGTTGTCTACGGCTTTGAAAGGGACGGAGCTTTTCAGTTTAGCTGTTTTAAGCTTAAGATAGAAGCGCTGGATTTGTTCAGACATGAAGCTAGATTCGGCTCCCGTCTCCTCGAGCTAAACTTGTACCAGATAGAATCCCCTCTCTCTGCCTCCTCTTCATCTTCCTCTTCTTTAAAATCTCAATTCTGTCGAATTAGTTTCAACTATTTAATCTTTTTTGACAAATTAATCTAACTGAAGTCGAGAATGTAAAAATCTCTATGATTGATACGTAATATAAACATTGTATCTCTGTTTAGATTCGTAGAAAGTGATTCTTTACACACCTGTATTAATTGCGCATGCGTGTCTCATNATGCCTGTGTAATGATTCGGAGGGCATAAAACGTTCTATTTAAACAGTATAATATATCTATTTAAATATTTTAATTATAACTATCTCTTTTTTTGACTATATTTTATTCTGCCCGTTTTCACGGGCATAACGGCTAGTACAGTATTAATAATAAAGAAAAAAAAATATAAGTAACAACTGTTGGTATCCAACAGTATTTAACTAACGCAAACTTTAACTTCCTGCAAAAAATCCTAGAGAGGCTCGTTTCACACCTATACTAGGTACAATTGCTTCCGAGCTTACCGAAGGTAACTGAAGCTAAGGGATCGTTCTGAAGAATGAAAAAATTCTATATCCCCGATTTCAAAAATTCTAAGACAGAAATCCGTTTCATACATCAGGGAACATTTTTGGTTCTGTTTCACTCTTTCGGTCAGTCTGTCCCTCAATTTTCGCGAACCAACATGTCTTACAAACTTAACGTCCGATATTAATGCAATTTAGTTGGTACTATAATATAATTAGCCTATTGTAAGTCCCATATAAGTTTTAACCTATAATCAGTCTATTTTAACTACAGTCTATAAGATTAGAGTTGGCACAATCGAAGGGGGGAAACAACAAATGTGGAGGTAGTTTTGGGGTTATAAAAAGGAAAAATCGGTGTTGCCATGTTATGTTTTTTTTGCGGAAAAGGGGTAGAGTAGAGCATTTTTTCTGAAGTTGCATTCAACATGGGGGACCAATAAAATCGTTTCCCTCAAAATTTTCCCGCCTTTTGATTATGCCAACTCTAATCTTATAAACTGTAGTTAATAACAATATTATTAACTTATAACCAATAACATTATCAACTAAATAACAATATTATTAACTTATCAACAATATTATCAACTAGTTAATAACTTATTATTAGCAATATTATCAACTAGTTAATAACTTATTATCAGCAATATTATCAACTAGTTAATAACTTATTATCAGCAATAATATCAACTAGTTAATAACTTATTATCAGCAATATTATCAACTAGTTAATAACTTATTATCAGCAATAATATCAACTAGTTAATAACTTATTATCAGCAATATTATCAACTAGTTAATAACTTATTATCAGCAATAATATCAACTAGTTAATAACTTATTATCAGCAATATTATCAACTAGTTAATAACTTATTATCAGCAATAATATCAACTAGTTAATAACTTATTATCAGCAATATTATCAACTAGTTAATAACTTATTATCAGCAATAATATCAACTAGTTAATAACTTATTATCAGCAATATTATCAACTAGTTAATAACTTATTATCAGCAATAATATCAACTAGTTAATAACTTATTATCAGCAATATTATCAACTAGTTAATAACTTATTATCAGCAATAATATCAACTAGTTAATAACTTATTATCAGCAATATTATCAACTAGTTAATAACTTATTATCAGCAATAATATCAACTAGTTAATAACTTATTATCAGCAATATTATCAACTAGTTAATAACTTATTATCAGCAATAATATCAACTAGTTAATAACTTATTATCAGCAATATTATCAACTAGTTAATAACTTATTATCAGCAATAATATCAACTAGTTAATAACTTATTATCAGCAATATTATCAACTAGTTAATAACTTATTATCAGCAATAATATCAACTAGTTAATAACTTATTATCAGCAATATTATCAACTAGTTAATAACTTATTATCAGCAATAATATCAACTAGTTAATAACTTATTATCAGCAATATTATCAACTAGTTAATAACTTATTATCAGCAATAATATCAACTAGTTAATAACTTATTATCAGCAATATTATCAACTAGTTAATAACTTATTATCAGCAATAATATCAACTAGTTAATAACTTATTATCAGCAAT
Source organism: Gerris buenoi (assembly GCA_001010745.2). Classification (NCBI taxonomy): domain Eukaryota; kingdom Metazoa; phylum Arthropoda; class Insecta; order Hemiptera; family Gerridae; genus Gerris; species Gerris buenoi. Next base: position 214,899 of record KZ654078.1, read on the forward strand.
ATTATCAACTAGTTAATAACTTATTATCAGCAATAATATCAACTAGTTAATAACTTATTATCAGCAATATTATCAACTAGNTGATTTAAGTGATTATGAAGAATATGAGGAGAATAATACGCCTTCCGAAATAATTAATTCGGCACAAAATACAACTAACGAATTGATGTCATCTTTATCAAAAGAGAAATACTGAAATACGAGCTTACATACAGGAAGTTTATTATTTTTTTCTGCATTTATTATTAAAATCTAACAATCGTAGATAAAGTACGGTACGCAACTCGTGCGAAAACGGCATTTTGCATTGCTCGTGTGGTTTTTACTACCCTCGCTGACGCTCGGGTGTAAACTCCACACTCACATTCAAAATGCTACTTTCCACACTCGACGCGTAATGTACTATTTAACATCTATCTAAGGAAGCTTGTTTATAGTTCTGTAGTGTTAAAGAGTTTTGCAGATCTTAAAACCTTATGAACAGTTTTGCTTCCGAACTAACCGAAGGTAACGGAAGCTACGTGAATGATCTGAAGAACGAAAATATTTCCTCTCCAGTAGGGAGAAAAAGTTATGATTTTGGATTAGTTTAGAGGGACTAAAAAGTAGGGAGAAAAAGTAAAACCAGGGAGAAAAAGAAGGATTGCCAACATAATTATTTTATAAATAGTAGAGAATGAATGGCTAATGTAGTGAAGTTGTTGAAATCAGGTTGGTGACACTGTTAGTAATTACTTATAAATGACTTGTTAGTAATTTTCACTTATTATTGTTTAAAACTGTATCAAAATAACCTTTTATTTGAGTTTATATGTATAAAAAATTATACAGGGTAGTCCAAAAGTTTCTCTCCCCCCCCCCTCTTAACTTTTTAACGGTTAAACTTAACTTGGGGGATCTGTACCATGAACGGGGAAGTGTGTATTCATCCACTTACGTACTATGGGCAACCACCATTTTGCCCCCAGTGCTGAAATCTGCTATTTTAAATCTACTATTCACAAACCGTTCAAAATTTAAGAGGGGGGGGGGGGACTTTTGGACCACCCTGTAGAAAAATCTCGCATTTGTTAAATGTTTGTGTATAACCTGATATTTGTGACCTCTTTTTTCCTTAATTTACTACATTTCAACTTTTAAAGTTATATTTTGATTTACAGTGTTTAGTCAATGTTGATTAAACCCGCAATACTAATTTGGTTAATCAATATGACTGAACCTGGATCTATTGTAAAAGATACATTATAAGTTTTGTAACGCCATGTGATATTATTAAACCGGATCTTTTCGTACGTAATGTGATTTCATTTATTTCTTTTAATATTACACCCACAACAGTCAATAATAACATCAAATGGTATAAAATGTATCTGCCAAAGTGTTTCTTGTTGCCTACCTTTGTCTGAAGAAACTTTAATTTTTATTAAATACAATAAATAGAAAACACGAGTTGTCCTTTCGTTACTATCGGAAGGTAAAAATGTAGTGTTTAAAACAAACATGAAAATTATCAGACTAATTACTAACAAAATAAGATTAAAATAGTAAATAGTATTTCAATCACATTTACAACTGTTTATCCTGCAAAGAGGAACAGAATGCATTCTTAAATAAAAGATAATAAAATGCATTTTTTTTTAAATAAAAGATAATAAAATTAATTTTTAAATAAAAGATAATAAAATGTATTTTTAAATAAAAGACAATAAAATTAATTTTTGTTAAAGATAGTATCAGACATTTTGTCAATAAACTAGAAGTAGGGACTGAAATACGAAAATTATTATGATTTCATAAAAAAACTTTATCTATCCTGGAAGAAATATTTAGCATAATTTATTTTAATGCTCAAAAGTTTATAAAGGAATAAAGTTCAAAAGAAACATTTTTAAACTAAAACTAAAGAAAATATTACAAATTAAGTAAACAAAAAGTAAAAAAAATTGTAAATTGTCACAGATTGTAGTTCAATAAAATAAAATGTTATTTAGTGTCTGCTTTGCACTTGCTTTTAGTGTGCCAGCTTTTCTAATAAAACGTTTCAGTAGCAGTGTTTATACTTATAGTATAATAGTATTAATAAAACAGAAATAAATAATGCTTAAGAGGTATAATATCTTATAATTGTAAATAACGACCTTAGAAGTTATAAAAAACGACTGAGAAAAGAAAACTGTTCAGGGTGAAACTAGTGAGGTGTGATCTCTGGAATGCAATAGTATTTTATTTCTCTTTGCTGTCTGATAAAGGGATCTTATGGTTGGAATGAGTAGAACGACAGCGAAAGATTTTATCTTGTGTCTAAGTCAAAGTGTGTTCAGTATGAAACCGGAGCGGGTCCACGAGGGTTCCTTTATCTGCTCACAGAGAGCGCTTCAAGCGTGAAAATCTTCCACCACACTACAACCATACACACACAATATAACCTCACTATCTTACCAGCTTTCTAAAAGTGGTCTAATATTGGCAGCACTGTCTGTCAAGTTGCCTCTATATATAGTTGAAGGGGTTTCGTCTATTTACATTGTGGAGTGAGGACCCCCATGCTTGCCAACTTTCACCCCCCGCTTTTACACCCTGAGGAAAAGGGAATCGTCTAAATGACGCTCTAAACCTCATCCCCCCCCCCCTTCATCGTAGTCAATAAATTCCTGTACAAATAGCCCTCCCTAAAAACCTTCAATACATGCAAACTAATATACCACATGAAAGTAAACACATCTTAGCTCTTCGATTCTTTTATCATCTATCCCCCATTTACACGCTAAAATGCACCAATATCCCCCTCCTACCCTTTCCCCAACAAATAATACATATTTGACTATTTTCAATAGAAGTAGTTTTCAATGATATAGCTTTACAGGAAAGACCAGGTTCCATAACCGTAGTAACATAGTCTGACAGCATTTCTTCAAAACCATTCATAACTAAAATTTCTGGAATTTGATTTGACTGTTACTACCTTTATAAAAGAAACAAAAGGGAGTAGCATTCTAAAGAAGGTGAATGGAATGTTTTTCTTTATACTGTTACTCTCGTTATAAAAAAAGGGATTAAAAATCTGAAGGTGAACGTAATGTTGTTCTTTAGACTGTTACTCCCCTTATAAAAAAACACAAGGGAGTAAATATGTAAAGAAGGTGTACGAAATGGGAATATCCTTCTTTAGACTGTTACTCCCCTCATAATAACAGAAATGTGTTATTTCTTTGTCCCAACAGACATTGGACTAATGATTATTTATTACTATTTTACTTAGTATAGGGGAAGGTGGGCACGTTGATACAGTTTGGGTTTACTATTTTTTAACTCAACAAATATTAAAATATTAACTAATAAAAAAATGGTTACCTGAAGCTAACCTCTTTCAAAATACAGGGTAATTTTATCATAAAGGTTTCATGAATATGTTTTAGTAAATTAAATCATTTCTAATCTTATAATTTTGAACCAACGTACCCCGTTGGCGGGGTAAGTTGTTACAAGTATGGGGCAAATTGTTACACCTTATATTTCTACTCAAAAACATCATTTTTGAAGTATTACATTATTTAAATTAATAATGTATGCAAAGACCTTCCCCTTGCATTGAATGTAAAATGTGCAAATTTTGATCGTGATCGGACTGAAACTGTAGATTTGTATGAAGAACATACACACATACGTTGATCCATATATAAATATAATATATCCGCCATTGATGTATTTTTTCATTTTACCCCCCTAAATATTCATAACAACAATTACTGTATCTAATCTTAAAGAGCTTTTATACGGTATGCATCATGAAGGGTTTTCATTACTTTGACATTTGTACCCCGTACATTTGTATAAAGAACCTACACACAATCACTCATACGTTGACTTTTACATATAAATTTCCATTTTACCCTCCCCCACCCCCCTCCTAAATGAAAATAAGACAAAAAAAATATATAACAACAATTACTTTTCTCTTAAAGAGCTTTTCAACGATATGCATCATGAAGGGTATCCATTACTTTGTCAGTTGTACCCCGTACCCCTGTGTACCAAAATTTTAATCTCGTAATATCATGTAGGCAACCAACCTCCTTTCCTTCAACCTTGTTTTGAGAAAAAAAAGTGTGTAATATTCATCAAATCAGGGTAAAACTGTAGATTTGTATATGGGACATACCCTCATACACTCTTCTTTATATGTATAATATAAGGTGGAGCTCTATTTTTCCACTTTACCCAAAACTGTATATAACAGCAATTACTGTACTCTTAAAGTACTTTTCAACGATATGCATCATGAAGGGTATTCATTACTTTGACCCCGTATTCATTATTTGTACCCCGTACCCCTGTGTACCAAAACTTATATTTCTCAAATTCATGTAGACCTTGATTTTTCCCTTGCTTTAAAGGTCAAGTGTGCAAATTTTCACCAAAATCTGAATAAAACTGTAGATTTTTATAAAGAACATACACAACGTTGACTTTTATATATATATATATATATGGCCGCCATCTTAAATCAAAATGCCCGTTTGGTATACCATTTACCTAAAGTTACTAATTTCATATAAAGGAGCTAACTTCTAAATTTCAAGGTTCTAGTGCAATTAGTTCCGACGATATAGTCTTGCCGAATTTTGCATATAAATGGCCGCCATCTTGAATCAAGGTGGCGGATTTTAAAAACATTTCTTAGCGAGCACCTAGGAGGTAAGGGGAACACACCTACAAAATTTCATAGTCATAGGTCTAGTGGTTTCCGAGATATCGTGATGTGTCAGTGAGTGGTATTTGGATTTTATATATATAGATTAATAAAACCTTGGACCCTAGTAAACAGAAAATATTAACCTTCACTGCAAGAAAGGATGTTTATTTATGTTGTTAAGTATGTTGGAGTAAGGTGGGATATTACCACTGAAAATCTCTGGGAAAGGTCTGTCTGTGACCGATGATGACAAAAAATGGTCATGAGTAGAAATCTCTCTATCAAATTGACTGATACCTGTTAAAGTAAAGCCAGAAATTATATTATTTGGATTAGTGGGGCGTTTTTGCTAGTAACAACGTGCCCCGTTATTTTTGTAACAATGTGCCCCTCAGTCTGCCATTAAATAAAATATTTATTTATATAAACAAAAATTAAGTTAGTAGCAAAAGAATAATTGGCTAAAGGTTATATTTATTAATAATAAAAATGCTGGGTGCGTACCGTTTAAATTAGAAGAGTGAGGCGAGATGGAAATAAACAAAAAGAAATAACTTTTGACTCGTGCAAATACGTTTTAATAATATAATCCAACATTAAAATCAGAACATCGTGGTAAACTGATCCAGTAGCGTGGGTTGCAATGTTGTGTCGCTGGTAATAGTTTTGGGTTCCTGACATCTAGCGTTATTGATAAAAACAGCATGTAACAACTTGCCCCCCGTAACAACGTACCCCACCTTCCCCTACACTTTTTTCTGTAAACGTGGCCGTTAATGAGATATTCACAAAAAAACGATTTTGATGACCTTTGACCCTGCGTAGTTCTTTTAGCGGCACTCGGATCAGCGGGGACTTTTGACATTTTGTTTAGAACCGCAATATCAAGGTTCATGCCAAAATTCAGCTTTTTCCTAATTTTTCCAGTGCAATATCTAATTGCACTGGACTATTAGGATTTTTTAAAATATAATTCAAATATAACTATTTTCTGTAATTATTAATATTAAATACTATATCACTTAGCGGTTAAGAGAACTAATACAAGATTATTTATCAAATAATTTATTTTGTATTGATACATATTATTTAATAATAAGTTCCTTAAAGTATGAAATACATTTTCAAACTTATATTGAAAAAAAGAAGGCAACTTAATTATTAGATTATATTCCCTTCCACCCAAAATAAAAAATAACTTTTGTCATGTTTTTTAAAATTATAAAATTTATCAATTTATAAGAGTCAGCTAGAAATTGTTTTTTTATAAAATTATAATTTTTAATTTTGCCTCTGGTCGACACAGTGTCGTTATTAAGGGTTAAATGTTAGAAAACCTTGTTGAAGGGATAAAGGGTCAAAGTTTGAGTCAGCTTAGTTAAGGAGCGGTTTAATAAGTCTGCTTCAATAAATACTAGTTAGGGCAAGACTTGGCTAAGCCCTAAAGTTGGCAATATCCTGCCAGACCTTAGCCAATCACAGCCACCACATAATTAGACATTATTACTCTAATTAGATCTGGGACTTTGGACTTAAAATCTTATTTACCACTTTATATACTTTTATTAATTGCTCAGAAGTGATATTTTAAAACTTAAAATTTGTCAAATTAAATTAAAGTTAATTCATTTATTTAAATTGGGTAAAAAAAAAATCGACCAATTAGTCTGGCAAATAGCTTTCTCGCGTATAATTTATTACGTATTTCGTATAATTTAACAATTTTATGCTTATACTTCCTATGATTGTCAAATTTAATTAATTTTCCCCGGTTTTTTAAATTTATATTTTTTTTTTATTTCTTACATGAAATAAGGCATATCAATTTAGCAAGATATTATATATAAAACGCAGATAGTAAAAAATCAATCTGGAGCTATCTCCGGTCTACTTCAGTACTTCTGAAGATATAGGGTAAATAAATATATATTTATCTCCAGTAGGGTAAAAAAGTTATGATTTTGAATTAGTTTAGAGGGACTAAAACAGGTCTTTTCTTCCCTGAATCAAAAAGTAGGGAGAAAAAGTAAAAAGTAGGGCGAAAAAGTAAAGAAGGGCGAAAAAGTAAAGATTGCAACTTAATTATTTTATAAATAGTAGAAAATGAATGGTTAATGTAATGAAGATGTTGAAATCAGGTTGGCGTCACTGCTTTTATGACCATGTTTATCTATGTTTATAACCTGCATCTAAGTAACCTTCTATTTGAGTTTAATTCCAATTCTTATTTGTTTTTAATACTGAATCTCTAATATCTGCTATTAAAAGTGTTAATAATTATTGTTATTTATTAAAATAATAAATAAAAACTGTGAAATGAACGAAAATATGAATTTACTTCCTACAGGAGATAAAATATTGTATGTACCTCGTGAGTAAAGTGCCATTATTCCCTTCGCGATAATTATCTCCCTTGGCTTCGCCTCGGGAGCTAATTAGCGTTATTCCCTTGGCTACGCCTCGGGAATTAAAAAGTCTAATTCCCTCGGCTTCGCCTCGGGATTTNTGATTGATAATTCATCATTTAAACCCAAATGCACTGAAAAAACTGAGGAGTTCAAACAAAAGAGATAAGAAGATGCAAGTAGCACGTGCCACTTCGGTGTGGACGCTCGTTTCATAAGGATGCAAGACGCACATGCCACTTGCGACCAGGACGCAGAGTGCATCTTAGGTGTGAAAGACCCCTAATAAATATTAAAGGCATCAATAAATAAATAAACTATAATATGTATTTAAAATTAAACTATGCACGTGATAAACCAATTTTACGAGTTTCCTGAATAAAATAAACACCGACGAAAAGAACAATAATATAAATCATCATGTATGAATATAATAAATATTGGAGTAAACATATTTGGACCCTACCAATACTTGAAAATCATAAATTTCGACTTATATAGAAGTAAATCTAGTAAACAAAGTTTGGAAGGATTCCAACCTTCTTCAATAATCGATTTGAAGTTTAATTTGACAAGTGAAACGGGTCACCTGACTAAGTTTAGAGGCCCAGTTCTGCAATTCCTAACTTTGCCCAATTGACTTGAGGGCAGTAAAGCAGAGGAAACTTACCAAGTTCCAACTTGATTCAAAAGCCTAGTACTAGTGTCAACAGCGTCCTGAACTCCTTCAGAAAGAAATGAAGTAATCATGTGAGCTAAAAGAGAAAAAACAACTTTATCCGAGCGCACTCAACACTTCAGTATTAAGTACGGACTTGACTGCACACATACCTTCATCAAGAATATGGGTTTTTCTGAAAGTGTTCCCTCTCACGATCAGAGTCGTCAAACCGTGAAACGACATCAAAAGACAACTTGAAAAATAAATCAATTCCGATAAAGTTTTACAGCATAATGAACAAGTACATGAAATCTCCTTTCATTATTATTAAATAAACCAGGTTTTTGTATTTATTCATATTTGCATTAAAGTGTAACGCAAATTCAAAGTGTTCTATTAGTGTATTCACTAGTGGAATATGTTTCACTTAACTAGGAATCTATTAAAGTGCTCTATGAAAATTTACTTGCACTGATTAAAGTGCAAACAGTTTAAGTTCTTTGTTCGCAGAGGAATATGAATTATATTTAAATAATAGTCCAGGACCCAGGAGATAACGTGAAAAAAAGTGTCTGACTAACATCAAGCTAGAATTTTGTGTATAAGTAACTCTACTCTACATACTGTATTTATAATTTTGTTTTAAGGAAAAAAAATAGACTGTCAATTAGTGTGGCACAAAGCTTCCTCGTATCCTATCATGTACTTTATTGTTATATTAACATTAACATTATTGTTGTATTACTTTATTGTTATAATTTATATTTTCTANACGCAATGCGGTTATCGCTTAGCGTTTATCGTGGAAGGCTGCTCTTTTGAGTTTGCATGAGATTTCCTAGCCTAGCCACTTTACCGATAATCACTAGTAGTGCAGTAAAATTAGGCACAAACCCAAACCCAAATGTAGGTGGGTCTATAGAAACTCATGGCAATAGGAAGAAGGGAGGATTGACCACTTTACACATCCGCAACAGATCAATCAGTGTGAAATATGTCTTCCCATGTACCTCCCTGAGATTACATCCATCGCCAAGGATATTGGTAATTACCTTGACTCAGGTAACTAGGCAAGAGTTAAAACAGCCACTCACGGTCCAACTTGGTCGTACGACACCCACTCCAACGAGCTAATGTGGTAAGATAGTTGGATGTGATTAGGGTGGTTGGCAATGTCGTACGACAAGGTCGAGTCGGATCCCCCGTGCATCCAATACGGATCCAATAAACTCCGGCCCAGGTCGTGCGACCAACGACCAAGTAGAACCGTAAGTAGCTGGTTTTAAAGAGCGCGGGAAAACAACCAAGGCTACCTTAATATTACTCTACAGAATTATATTGTAAATTAAATGCTGTATATTATGATAAATCCTGCTAAATATCGCTTCAATGATATTTAAAATAAGTATACATCATACCATACTCTAGCAATAAATTTGAATGATAAGATAATTTACAATTTACAGCGGTAATAATATATATCTGTATCTGTGGATGTATTGTAGATTTAAACTCGGCCAATTAAAATGAAATATATTCGTGCAGCATAACTCAAAGTACATATTCTAAATTACTGAGGAATTTTTCGGCTAAATCGTGCCACATAGTTTGATATTTAGTTAAGTACATTTAGTAGGCTTTCAATTCTTGAATAGTTTAAAGTTGTTTTATCTAGAGCTGCATCGATAATACGGCTGTGAAAAGCCAGTAAACAAGCAGCCTTTCTAAAGAATGGAACCTCAAAGCTTTTAAAACGATATTTCACGGACAGAAGTCGGTTGGGATTTAGACGTATAGGGGGTGTTTGCACGCCTTTCAACGCCGCATTTGATGGCTCGTAGAATACGTGCCAAGCGCATCATCAGACCGTGTGTCGTTAATGAACGGGTTACGTAGGGAACTACGCTCTCTAAAGCCATATAGAGATCCCGTTCACATATCACTGGTGAACACTATATTATACAGCTTCTATTGTACGTTTCTGTTGTAGAGAGTGAGCTAGTGTCGATAAATTACCAGGACAAAAGCCGGTAGGAGGGGACTTTAAGCAAACATCTAGTGGGAATCAGCACAGAGAATACTTATAAACATGGAACATGTCCTCTCGAAAACTATCAATCATACTTACACAAACTCTCCCATTAAATGGACTATGAAATAATTAAATGCAGATAAATTCCAATTTCCATCCGAACAGATCAAATAAGTTAACATGAAAATGTTGTACCTCATGCATACATCATGTTTAAATCAATAATATATTTAGAGAGAAGAAAAAAGAAAGAACATTGTCCGTTTGTAAGTTTACAGCTTGCATAACTATAGCGACTAAAACATATAACAATTTAGACTCCCAACTCTATCTATAAATTCTTTAATTACTTTTGGTTATTGAACTACACCTCTTCTATGATTAATTACTTTTGATATGAGAGACAATACTAAATTAACATATAAAAACACAATGATAAGTACAGTTACATGTCCTCTATCAAGCATCAATAGAATAAAATAAATGGGTCAAATATATCCTTGCAGCTCACATAAAAAGTCCATAATAATACACTACTCGTCGAGTGCGAAATGTAGCATTTTGCATGCGAGTGTGGAGTTTGAACCCGAGTGACAGCGAGGGTAGTAAAACCACACGAGCAATGCAAAATGCAGTTTTCGCACGAGTTGCGTACCGTACTTTAGCTACAATTGTTAGATTTTAATAATAAATACAGAAAAAATAATAAACTTCCTACATGTAAGTTCGTATTTCTATTTTGATAAAGATGACATTCATTTATTAGTTGTATTTTTTTCTGAATTAATTACATATTTCGGGAAACGTATTTACTCTCCTCATTTTCGTCATAACGACATAAATCACTCATTGTTTTTCACAAAAAAAACTTGATAAAAACAGTTACGTATTAAATAAACTCGCTAATCGAGCGTAAAGGGGAAGAATTATTTTCTTTACCGCCCTAAAAGAGAGAAATTCTTTAGAATTGTGTGACACGCATGCGCAATTAATAAGTACGTGGGGTGGGGACCCCTCATACCGGCCTAGTGGCTTTTTTTCTTCTCCTCCATAGGTTGGATAATCAAGCTGTCAGATTTAAAAAATATAATATCATGAGTTAAATGTAAAATAACTATGTATATGAGTTTTCTCATATACATAGTATATCATATACATAGTACTCATGTAAACAAACTCGCTAATCGTGCGTAAAGTGTAAGAATTCTTCTTCTTTACCACACTAAAGCGGTATAGAAGAGGAATTCTTCACATTAATGAGACGCGCATGCGCAATGAATACAAGTACGTAAAAAAATCCCTTTCTACGTATCTAAACGGAGATACAATGTTTATATTTCGTATCAATCGTAGATAAAATATTTTGCTTGAAATAGAAATATAAAAAATAATATAATATTTTCACCTAACTCAATATAAACTGTATGTTTATAAATTAATCCATTTAAAACATTGAAATTATTAAAAGAAAAGATTAAAGGTACATTAAATTAAATGTTTTAAATTATTTTTCGTCGTAAGGATAAAACCTATAAACTATAATATCGGTGAGTGGGGGAGGGAGGTATAAAAAGGAAATTTTAAAAAGAAATAAATATCGAGTAAAGTTTTGGAGTTTTTAAAAGTTTTAAAAAAAAGTGCAGAGGAAATCAATTTTGGGGCAGAGGGATTAATAGGCGTATGATTAGCAGGGTCAGCAGTTGCTTTGGAAAGCAACTGAAAACTTGCCTGTGGTAAATTCACCAACTTTCACTGAATCAAAGCAAAAGCCAGGGGGGTGGGGGGTAAAAACAAACTTATATTGGTTCTCCCAATTTAGTAATGAGTCCATTAAATCATGGTGCTTTTCTTCCTCTAAGGTTATATCCAATTCTCTCCGGAGCCATAACCCGGGCGAAATGGTTCAACGGCAAAAACCCTCCCTCGAACTTCTGACAAAACGTCTGGAAAAAGCGCTTCCGAAACAATTCGTTTGTGAAATAGCTCAAAGTGGGGGCTGCCAGATTATACCCCCCCCCCCTCCAATCTAAATCCCTCATTCCTTCTGCTAACTACACCCAATTAAAAATATTAATGGACGGAGATTTTTCATTAAGGCCATTTTCAACACTGTACCCCCTTTTTCTTTAAAGGTGTTTTTCTTTCGTGTGTTTTCTTCACTAGGTTCATAACTGAGATCATCTGTTCCCTTTACAGTTACTTGTGACTTTTCTTCACTACAGTCTATAAGATTAGAGTTGGCACAATCAAAAGGCGGGGAAATTTTGAGGGAAACGATTCTATTGGTCCCCCATGTTGAATACAACTTCAGAAAAAAAATGCTCTACTCCACCCCTGTTCCACAAAAAAAAAATATAACATGGCAACAATGATTTCCCCTTTTTATAACCCCAAAACTACCTCCACGTTTGTTGTTTCCCGCCTTCGATTGCGCCAACTCTAATCTTATAGACTGTAGGTTCTTAACAGAGAGTTCAAAATATAATCCGTTCCATTTTCAGTTAGTTAAACAGTGAAGTCAATAATACGTCAAAAAATAAACACAAAAGGAAAGATACACATTGTTTTATTTTATAGAGTAATTATGAATGATTCGAATATTAGTAATAGTAAAGAAAATGGTTGAAGACAAATGAAAAGAACAACTTTTTTTGCGTTCACCACTTGATAAAAGATTAAGACATAATTACTCATAACCAGTCAGATAAAAGATTAAAGCAATAAGAAAGAATGAATATTCTTATAGGAACCTAATTAATAATATTAATTAGTGATCAAACTAACAACTGCAATACCTTGAAATAGTATTCATTGATAGTAACCATATACATATAGTATTATATATAGTATGTATATATATATATATGTATGTATATATATAAATATATCTTGCTATCAATG
>KZ654078.1:287445-304867 GCA_001010745.2 Gerris buenoi
GCTAACTTTGTTATATACAAAATTAATCTATTTAAAATTTGGAACAGAAATAGACTTATGTATTTTTGTGCTAAAGTTAAGGATTATGGAGTTATGAAGGGTAAACATATCACATTATTCTATTTTGCTTGGAACTTTTAAATGAAAATACGTGGTCTTAATTACACTTTTCCACCTTAAAACATGATTCCACACATTTTTCTTCCATTAAATGCCCGAAAATTTTTTTGACGTGGTTTAGGCTAATTTTTTAAAAAATAAAATTTAGATTTTTTTACGATTGCAGGAGAACTATTTCGTCTACAGGTTTCATTTTGTGCTTGTCTGAAAGCCAAATAAATTTACTAAAACTGCGTTTCTTATGGCTTTTCTCGTAGGTGAGCGGTTTTATGCCGGTATTGGGCCGGACAAGAGCAATATTTAAAATTTCAATTTTTTTTTGGAAAAACTGCCAATTTTAGAACAGTAATTTCGAAGCTGCAAATTTAGGCTCACCACTCTAACTGTAATAAAAAAAATCTTTCCAAAACGTTTCCAGGAAAATGGAAAATAGTGCTATTTTTACAGCTTCATAACTCCGTAATCGTTAACTTTAACACAAAAATGCATAAGTCCATTTCCGTTCAAAATTTTATGTAGATTAATTTTGTATATAACAAAGTTAGCACTAAACCTCATAGTTTTCGAGATATTTGTGAAAAACGATTAAACATACCTTTTTACCCCCGTTTCCTCCCCCCTCCCAGCCAAACCCGACGCTGCAAGTCGTGCAACTTTTTATCACTTACTACGAAGAGGGCATAGAACAATTTCGCGTTGGGTAGAACTTTTTTTTTTTAATGTTTGGGTTTTAGCCTAATTTTACTGTACTAAAAGGGATTACTAAAAAAAAGACCTATTATAAGTTTATTATCGGTGAATATCTTCTACGAGTACATCATCATTCCATTAGTACCTTTTATAATTCTGTTATTTGAACAGATATGGACACACGGATATTAGATCATTCTTAAACCCGGACGCACATTGAAAAATAGGCAGGGCCACATGTATTTTTTTTTTCAACTGCAGAAATATACGAAACTACGTGAATTTAGACTAATTTAGCATGGCAGGGCAGTACTTCGCCACATATGGCTACGGTGATTTTAAGAAGTATTCAGAGGTGGTTGGAGGTGGTTAGATATGGTTAGAGGTGGTTGGAGGTGGTTAGATATGGTTAGAGGTTGTTGGAGGTGGTTAGATGTGGTTGGTAGTGGTTAGAGGTGTTTGGGGGTGGTCCAACAATAGAGGATCTGGTGTCTCAATTAGTGCTATCTCTTATATTTAAGTTGGTTTCAATGCTTTGCTACCCTGCGTCTGTATTTGCGCTTGGCCAAAAAGTTACTTTTTTTTTTAGCTAATTAGCAAACAAAATATTTCTTAAGTTTTTAAAGTACGTTACTTTGGTATTCAGGGTAACTGTGGTGCTAATGTCAATAGCCAGGTCTACTCAACCTACTATGAATCGAGGTTTGATCCTATTCAGTGATTGTCTTGTGTGTGAGATGATTCAAATCTATGCGGGGATAGTGAGCAAGGACCAAAGAAGTGGTCTAATTGCTGATTTATCCTACCTGCTCGACTACGAGTTTGCTTGCTGCATCTTTTCTTTTAAATTAAGGGTGATTATTTCATTATCAAGAGCATTTTTCCCCTGTTTTATATGGCAAGGGTGATTTGATGCTTTTTTCAGTATCTTTTTATTTAAGATGTTTAGTTTCTTGGAGTTTCAACAGTTTGCGTAGAGTCTGGTTAAGGTTAGTCTCGCTAGAGAAGGCTTTCAGAAGGTCTCTGGGTTTTTCAACCCTACTCTGTAATAAGAGCTCTGTAGTTCCTGACAGTTACAAAGTGTTGTATGCCAAGTGTGGGGGGGGGGATGCAAAGAGTGCGTTTGCTTTGCTTCTGTAAATATTTCATATATCTGGGTCGGTTTGGGGAGCGAGGTAGAGGAGGGGTTGGCAAGACTTCTCTACAGACACGTAGGTTTTTTGTTAGAGTGCCTCTGGGCTTACAAACAAACCACCGAGCTTCCAGCTACACCAAACTAACTCCACCCCCCCCCCCCCCTCACACCCCCCTCTAAAAAACTATTACCCTGTTGGAACGTTCTGGTAAAACTCTTCACTTTCCTAACACAATCTCCACTCGGCGAGAGGCGTGTTAAATTGTTTAACTCCCAACAATTTTCTGGTTACGAGGGGAAAAAAGGAGATCTGAATACAAGCTCTCAAACCGAGTAAAAAGTCCAAACATTTTTTCTCAAAAAAAAAGCAAATAGTTCCATAGTAAAAATACATACAGATATGTTACAATAACGTAGAAAAGAATGGGCGAGATATGAAGAATATGTGCATAAAAAAAAAAACAATATGTCTTTTTTTTAAGAGTACGTATCTACACATTTTAAGTTGTTGCAACTGTAAACAAAGTGATTCTACTTTCTCTTCTTTTTGGGCGACAACTGAATATTGTTTGAATCTCAAAGATGAGAAAGGATCGAGAAAAAGAGGGGGTTTCTATATATTCCATTCTATTTGAAGACCCCTCTGGTAAGAAGATAAAAAGAAATGACACGCGCTCGTCGAATTTTCAAGTAAAGTGGTTGAGAGAGAGAAAAAGAACTGATCAAGAATTCTAAAAAAAAAACAGCAAAGGCACAAAGGATATTGTAGAAGGAGAAAATACGAAAAGAAAAGTACATTAAGATAACAGAACACAGGCAATCAAAAATAAGAAATTGATAAGATTATTTCAAACAAATGCGAAATTGATAAGATTATTTAAAACAAATGCGAAATTGATAAGATTATTTAAAACAATAAAATAATAATAATAATATTTGATTCTTCAATTACGAACTTATTTTAAAGCATATTTTAAATTAATTGTTGCTTCTATTTTATACAACTAATAGTTTCGGAAGAAACTAGATATTCGGAAGTATTAAAAAAAAACATATATATTTAACATAGCAAAAATAATGGTTTTTCAATTATATTATTTTTTAGTTTTGTTTTTATTATGGACTAGTCCAATTTTATATTTTATTTGTAACTAAAATATTTAAAACAAAAAAAAAAATATATATATATTGAATGGCGATGTTTAACAGGTTCATACATTCCTTTTTGTCTAGAATTAAACAAAAAATCAAATTTAATTTAAAATTCAAAATAAAATTTGTCCATAACAACGGAATCTAGACTTGATTCAAATTACAAAAGAATTTTCCTCGATAGGTTTGTATAACAGATATATGGTATGTATATTTGTATATATATTATATTCTGGAATAAAGATAATTTTCCCTCTTATTTTACAATCTATAGAACTTGAATCTATAATTTCCTTCTTTCAACTTTGTTATAAAAAAAAGTATTATATATATATTGTTTTTAAAATCAACTCTAAACTTAAAAGAATATATAGTTATTGGAAACATGTCAGGAACATTGCACTCTATTCTATAAATACTTTCCATTTATTTATTTCATTTAACCTTGCCTAGAAAGGTAACGTTATAAAGTAATGCTACACAAGTTTTTAACAGATTTCTTTTAATATTATAATACTTTTCCGGTATCTTATCTTTTCCAGTTTAAGTACTTATATATAAAATATTTAACTAAGGCAAACATGAGGAGGTGACGCGATGCAAGCTAGGACAGGGCAGTTTTTTCGAACCGCAGAACTATACGTAACCTTTTTAATTGAGACGAGCAAGACAACACAAGTATTCTTTTCTTTACAATGTTTTCTTCGGCTTATTGATGATAATGCAGAATGAACAAAGTAAGTTTTATATGATTTCTGTTGACTTTTGCCTAACTGCTTCAAGGCTAAAGAGAAAACACACAAAACATTTTCCTACATTCAATTTATATTAAAGATTTCCTCTAATTAAATTAGCTAAACTTTTTTATTTTATTTTTAATCAGGTGAAGCATGTTTTGAAATGTTATCGCCCCACAATAAGATGTAACAGTGTATAATATTCAGTGTAGCTCACTTGGTTAGAGCGCTATACTGAAAATATAGAGGCCCCTGGTTCGAGTCCCGGCGCTGGAGTCTATTTTTCTATCTCCCGTTGTTAATAATAATTAAAATTTGATTTGAATTAAAATTTAAACTTTCCGTAGTATGAATACCACCAAAAACTTAAAACTGAAATTTATAAGATATTACCATGAATTATTTCAAAAATGTTGTCCAGACGAAATTTTGTGGCTGGGAGGAGGGCTTTTTGGGTATGTTTTAACGCATAAAACCAACAAAGAATGCAAAATTAAAAAAAAAATAATAATATGCATATTATTTATGTATCTTTTACTCTTCAGCAGCTTTCATTCGATACTACACTCGAAAATTAAAAAAAAATTAGGTATATATAATTTATTGAGTTTACATAATTTTTGCGAATTAACATGCGCATATTTTTAATTTTATTATATATTTCCTGTGGTTGATTGGTCAAAAATTTGCGCCAGTGTTTCAAATTTCAGCTCTTTAGCTTAAACGGTTCGAGCGCAGAACCAAAGAGCGACGGACAGACGTACACGTACACATCACCTTCGGCATAAGGGTTTTGAGAAGTAGCTACAAACCCCTAAATAATAATAATAAAAACAGGGGTTTTAACAATGGGTAAAACAGTTTAAGAATTATAAGACTAAACAGTAAGTTTTCAATTTAATTATTACCAGATTGTAGCAGTAACAGAACATGTTGGCAGACCACAATGTTGCAAATGAGTTTTACACGACTTGAATGACAAAACGAACCTCACCGACAGAACGAACCTAACTGACAGATGAGGAAAATTAAATTAAATTCAAACTTGGGATTCTTAAACTTTAATTTGCTGCTGCATTTTCATCTTAAACATAATATATTTTAACACAATTTCAATTTTTACACAACAATATCAGTTACAGTACTACAGTTAAGAGTAGAAAACTAATTCCTTCTACGACAAGAAATTTCCAGAAGCCGTATTTTCCAGGCAATAGTGTGACACATGGCTAACTCGAGTTCTATAACGTACTGAATTGATGTTTGTACAAACTATTACTGTCCAATTTATCAATTTTTCCCCCTTATTTTATTTTAAATCTGTCAATTTGTCTTATTTCTCATCATTACCACTTTAGGCTGGATTTCTGTCTTGGAATTTTAAAAATAGGAGACACAAATATTTCTTTATTAAGTTTAATGCTTCGATGGGTGTCTTGAGGGGTAAAAAATAAAAAAAAAAACTGTTTTTAGTTTTTTTTAAAAAAAGAGTCATGTGTAGGAGTTGGATGACTCAACTACAGACTGTTCCATGTCTTATTATAATTTTGACCACTTTACAATTAGTAAAGTTTTTAACTTATTTTAAACTTCTTTTTAATATATAACTAAGGAACAACATGACATCCAAATAAGGTTTTGAGAATGTCCCAAAAAAAGGATGAAATATCAACCATTTTATAAAAAACTAAAAACAGTTTTTTTATTTTTTACCCCTCAAGACACCCATCGAAGCATAAACTTAATAACTGAACCATAGGGGACAACAAAAAGAAAAAAGAAAATGAATAATTGCTTGGCAGGTCAAATGAAGCCAAATCTTCAATTCAAGAAAAAAGCAGATAAGGAAGAAATAGATCTGATACATAGNAAAAATAAAATAAAATAACGCATCAAAAAGTAGCTAATATTAATGATAGGATGTGTAAAAAAGCTGAGTTTTGTATCTCAAACGGTTCGTGAGATATCGTCTAAAAACCACACAATTTTTTTTTTTTTGACAGCCTGTATCTCCAAAACGGTGTATTTGCGGACCGATTGCGTTATTGCGTTGCGCGTTTGTGGACAAATGTCCATAGGACCTTTTTTTTCTTAGAAATAAGCCAACGAAATCACATCCTTTAACTCCTGGCACATGGGTTTGCCGGGTAATAACTAAAACAACCGATATAATTGGTATTTTTGGGAAATATCTCGTTATAAGATTGGCGGAGTAAAATCTTAGGAAAGTCTTATATATTAGTTAAGTGTTTATTAACGGTAAGATGAACAATAAAAGTATATGGTGATCAAGGATTGTATAGGGAGGGAGTATAATCACCACCTGTTGATTTAGTTTTGAAAGGATCGAGTCCTGGCCGCTCTCACACGCACGGCTTAGTGTTCATTGATCTTGATCTAAAAAGGTATTTCCACGTTCGGGAAGGATAAATTCGTGAAACATTTGCTCTAGCGTTGAACACTTCATTTTTATCAAGAGTCCTGCTTCATCTTGGGGGAAGTAAGGAAGCTCTTCATCTAGAAATAGTTTTTGTGGCAACCCTGTCTGAACGATATCGCTTCGAAAATTGGTGGGAAAACAGAGGTAGTTAAAATGGCCAAGGTGGTAAACACCATGTTCGTATGATTTCTGAATTTTTAAGTTTCTTATTCAATAATTTTTTCCTAGTTTCTTCGTACGAATATTTACCATTTACTTCCATAACTCACCATTCAGGGAAGATCCATTATTTATTCGACAATCCATAAGGAACTTAGAACATCGCCACCATCAACTGACTCGCAATTCAGCTCAACTCTCCATTTCTCCTAAGTTCTACTACATATACATATTTATCGTCATATTCCAGTATAATCATTTAAGTTTATTAAAATTCCGATTATATTCCATCTATTGTAACTACGCTCTGAAGATATAATACAAATTATACATTTCTATTTTAAACCTATAAAACAGTTCAATCTCTTGCTTATTTCATTAATCCCCAGTCGAGGTGAGGCATCCCTATTAAATTTTGTTTTATATTTACGCATAAGGATTGTAGATATAGGCTCTCAGTTAACAATTTCATATACATATTTATTTAATATTTTATTTCATTCAAATATACAAGAAGAATATGCGATATGAATGTATTTTTGAATTGTATATTAGGTTACACGAAAATATGATATTTTACAAAGAGTCCCTTAATACAGGAGGAGAGTTACAGAATGTAGCGTTTACAAAAGCTGAATAAACTTCTCAAGGGGGGGGGGAAGGGGAGGGGGGAGAGTTGGCATATTTCGTTCATGTGTTTAAAAACTTTTTGTCGAGGGTTACGCCACGACGTTTTAAGGGATTAGTTTGATTAAGACCGAGGTTTAAAAGCTAATAAACTCTGTCTTAGTAAGTTCATAATATAGCGGTGGAAAATCCTTGTTTTATGCTTCAGCTGTAGCTTAGCCTTCTAGAAATGCCTTCACGAAAAATTTAGACTATATTCACATGAATTCTTTATGCAAAGACTGACTAAGGTAGGTTTATTTATTTTATTTAGAACTGTTAAATAACTATTTTAACTATTTTCATGTCACTAATGTAGAAATATCAAACAGCACTGATCAACTTAAATATCAAAATGAAATGATTTTTTTAGTAATACTGCTTTTAACCTTAACTAAGTTAAAAGCAGTAAGGATTTTATTTTGAACTCGGATAAATCCAATGAGTTATAAGTTAATTCTAGTCAGTGAGACAATAAATTGAGTAAAATTTGACCAATTTTGGTGAACTTTTGGTACACATGTTTATTTAACTTATGCCCAAGGCGAGTTCGTTGGGTAACTTCACGCAAACTTAAAATCTCAAACTTTAATATGACAAATTATTAAATCTCAAACTTTAATATGACAAATTATTAAATCTCAAACTTTAATATATGACAAATTATTAAATCTCAAACTTTAATANAACAATATCAGTTACAGTACTACAGTTAAGAGTAGAAAACTAATTCCTTCTACGACAAGAAATTTCCAGAAGCCGTATTTTCCAGGCAATAGTGTGACACATGGCTAACTCGAGTTCTATAACGTACTGAATTGATGTTTGTACAAACTATTACTGTCCAATTTATCAATTTTTCCCCCTTATTTTATTTTAAATCTGTCAATTTGTCTTATTTCTCATCATTACCACTTTAGGCTGGATTTCTGTCTTGGAATTTTAAAAATAGGAGACACAAATATTTCTTTATTAAGTTTAATGCTTCGATGGGTGTCTTGAGGGGTAAAAAATAAAAAAAAAAACTGTTTTTAGTTTTTTTTAAAAAAAGAGTCATGTGTAGGAGTTGGATGACTCAACTACAGACTGTTCCATGTCTTATTATAATTTTGACCACTTTACAATTAGTAAAGTTTTTAACTTATTTTAAACTTCTTTTTAATATATAACTAAGGAACAACATGACATCTAAATAAGGTTTTGGGAAGGTCCCAAAAAAAAGGGATGAAATATCAATCATTTTTTTAAAAAAACTAAAAACAGTTTTTTTTATTTTTTACCCCTCAAGACACCCATCGAAGCATAAACTTAAAAACTGAACCATAGGGTAACAACCAAAAGAAAAAAGAAAATGAACAAATATTTTTGTTCTTCAGAACGATGACATAGATTCTGATACCTTCTGTGAGCTGGGAAGAAAAAATAATAATTATAATTTTTTTTACAATCTTAAAATGCAATGGCCGATGTTTTCAAAAAAATGGGAGGGGTAATGTGGGCGTTACCTTTGTTCCTTTTCCTCCTAAATTAAACAAATGCTTGAAAAAATACATGTGGTGTCGCGGGACACCCGGTAGGAACGAAGTTCCTTACATTTTTCATTAAATATAAATTATAAAATCACGTAAAATGCTAAAGACGTATAAACTGTTAACAACGATTTATTTTCGATATTTATAAAACTAAGTGACATATAATTTTACATATAACAAAAAACAAAACAAAACAAGTAACAGGGTTCCATAATAACATTTTTTCCCGTCTTTTTTAAGCTTACGTTTACGCGAGCGTAGCGCGTGAACGCTTGGGCGGATAACATTTTCCAACGTACTCAGCCTGGGCATTGGTAAAATGAACATGTGTACCAAATTTCAACTAACTCGGTGATCTTTTACTCAAGTTATCGTCATCGGTAGATATTTNACTTTAATATGACAAATTATTAAATCTCAAACTTTAATATGACAAATTATTAAATCTCAAACTTTAATATGACAAATTATTAAATCTCAAACTTTAATATGACAAATTATTAAATCTCAAACTTTAATATGACAAATTATTAAATCTCAAACTTTAATATGACAAATTATTAAATCTCAAACTTTAATATGACAAATTATTAAATCTCAAACTTTAATATGACAAATTATTAAATCTCAAACTTTAATATGACAAATTATTAAATCTCAAACTTTAATATGACAAATTATTAAATCTCAAACTTTAATATGACAAATTATTAAATCTCAAACTTTAATATGACAAATTATTAAATCTCAAACTTTAATATGACAAATTATTAAATCTCAAACTTTAATATGACAAATTATTAAATCTCAAACTTTAATATGACAAATTATTAAATCTCAAACTTTAATATGACAAATTATTAAATCTCAAACTTTAATATGACAAATTATTAAATCTCAAACTTTAATATGACAAATTATTAAATCTCAAACTTTAATATGACAAATTATTAAATCTCAAACTTTAATATGACAAATTATTAAATCTCAAACTTTAATATGACAAATTATTAAATCTCAAACTTTAATATGACAAATTATTAAATCTCAAACTTTAATATGACAAATTATTAAATCTCAAACTTTAATATGACAAATTATTAAATCTCAAACTTTAATATGACAAATTATTAAATCTCAAACTTTAATATGACAAATTATTAAATCTCAAACTTTAATATGACAAATTATTAAATCTCAAACTTTAATATGACAAATTATTAAATCTCAAACTTTAATATGACAAATTATTAAATCTCAAACTTTAATATGACAAATTATTAAATCTCAAACTTTAATATGACAAATTATTAAATCTCAAACTTTAATATGACAAATTATTAAATCTCAAACTTTAATATGACAAATTATTAAATCTCAAACTTTAATATGACAAATTATTAAATCTCAAACTTTAATATGACAAATTATTAAATCTCAAACTTTAATATGACAAATTATTAAATCTCAAACTTTAATATGACAAATTATTAAATCTCAAACTTTAATATGACAAATTATTAAATCTCAAACTTTAATATGACAAATTATTAAATCTCAAACTTTAATATGACAAATTATTAAATCTCAAACTTTAATATGACAAATTATTAAATCTCAAACTTTAATATGACAAATTATTAAATCTCAAACTTTAATATGACAAATTATTAAATCTCAAACTTTAATATGACAAATTATTAAATCTCAAACTTTAATATGACAAATTATTAAATCTCAAACTTTAATATGACAAATTATTAAATCTCAAACTTTAATATGACAAATTATTAAATCTCAAACTTTAATATGACAAATTATTAAATCTCAAACTTTAATATGACAAATTATTAAATCTCAAACTTTAATATGACAAATTATTAAATCTCAAACTTTAATATGACAAATTATTAAATCTCAAACTTTAATATGACAAATTATTAAATCTCAAACTTTAATATGACAAATTATTAAATCTCAAACTTTAATATGACAAATTATTAAATCTCAAACTTTAATATGACAAATTATTAAATCTCAAACTTTAATATGACAAATTATTAAATCTCAAACTTTAATATGACAAATTATTAAATCTCAAACTTTAATATGACAAATTATTAAATCTCAAACTTTAATATGACAAATTATTAAATCTCAAACTTTAATATGACAAATTATTAAATCTCAAACTTTAATATGACAAATTATTAAATCTCAAACTTTAATATGACAAATTATTAAATCTCAAACTTTAATATGACAAATTATTAAATCTCAAACTTTAATATGACAAATTATTAAATCTCAAACTTTAATATGACAAATTATTAAATCTCAAACTTTAATATGACAAATTATTAAATCTCAAACTTTAATATGACAAATTATTAAATCTCAAACTTTAATATGACAAATTATTAAATCTCAAACTTTAATATGACAAATTATTAAATCTCAAACTTTAATATGACAAATTATTAAATCTCAAACTTTAATATGACAAATTATTAAATCTCAAACTTTAATATGACAAATTATTAAATCTCAAACTTTAATATGACAAATTATTAAATCTCAAACTTTAATATGACAAATTATTAAATCTCAAACTTTAATATGACAAATTATTAAATCTCAAACTTTAATATGACAAATTATTAAATCTCAAACTTTAATATGACAAATTATTAAATCTCAAACTTTAATATGACAAATTATTAAATCTCAAACTTTAATATGACAAATTATTAAATCTCAAACTTTAATATGACAAATTATTAAATCTCAAACTTTAATATGACAAATTATTAAATCTCAAACTTTAATATGACAAATTATTAAATCTCAAACTTTAATATGACAAATTATTAAATCTCAAACTTTAATATGACAAATTATTAAATCTCAAACTTTAATATGACAAATTATTAAATCTCAAACTTTAATATGACAAATTATTAAATCTCAAACTTTAATATGACAAATTATTAAATCTCAAACTTTAATATGACAAATTATTAAATCTCAAACTTTAATATGACAAATTATTACATCTCAAACTTTAATAGGACATATATAAAAATAAAATAAAATAACGCATCAAAAAGTAGCTAATATTAATGATAGGATGTGTAAAAAAGCTGAGTTTTGTATCTCAAACGGTTCGTGAGATATCGTCTAAAAACCATACAATTTTTTTTTTTTTGACAGCCTGTATCTCCAAAACGGTGTATTTGCGGACCGATTGCGTTATTGCGTTGCGCGTTTGTGGACAAATGTCCATAGGACCTTTTTTTTCTTAGAAATAAGCCAACGAAATCACATCCTTTAACTCCTGGCACATGGGTTTGCCGGGTAATAACTAAAACAACCGATATAATTGGTATTTTTGGGAAATATCTCGTTATAAGATTGGCGGAGTAAAATCTTAGGAAAGTCTTATATATTAGTTAAGTGTTTATTAACGGTAAGATGAACAATAAAAGTATATGGTGATCAAGGATTGTATAGGGAGGGAGTATAATCACCACCTGTTGATTTAGTTTTGAAAGGATCGAGTCCTGGCCGCTCTCACACGCACGGCTTAGTGTTCATTGATCTTGATCTAAAAAGGTATTTCCACGTTCGGGAAGGATAAATTCGTGAAACATTTGCTCTAGCGTTGAACACTTCATTTTTATCAAGAGTCCTGCTTCATCTTGGGGGAAGTAAGGAAGCTCTTCATCTAGAAATAGTTTTTGTGGCAACCCTGTCTGAACGATATCGCTTCGAAAATTGGTGGGAAAACAGAGGTAGTTAAAATGGCCAAGGTGGTAAACACCATGTTCGTATGATTTCTGAATTTTTAAGTTTCTTATTCAATAATTTTTTCCTAGTTTCTTCGTACGAATATTTACCATTTACTTCCATAACTCACCATTCAGGGAAGATCCATTATTTATTCGACAATCCATAAGGAACTTAGAACATCGCCACCATCAACTGACTCGCAATTCAGCTCAACTCTCCATTTCTCCTAAGTTCTACTACATATACATATTTATCGTCATATTCCAGTATAATCATTTAAGTTTATTAAAATTCCGATTATATTCCATCTATTGTAACTACGCTCTGAAGATATAATACAAATTATACATTTCTATTTTAAACCTATAAAACAGTTCAATCTCTTGCTTATTTCATTAATCCCCAGTCGAGGTGAGGTCAAGCTCAACGTTCCCTGGCGTGTACAAGCGTTTTAACTTCTTTCACATATTGCTTTTTGTCTTGACAGTATAATCAAATCAGTTGTATTGACAGTTTAATCAAACAACTTAACAGTAAATTTAAAATAACAACATTTGCAACATTTTAAATCTCCAACATACAAATCACATCGTATAAAAAGAATAATAATAAATCCATCCATACTTTTTACAGTTCACGAAAAGAATAATTATTAAGGAATTATTTAAAAGAGAGAAGTGAGAGACAGCGGACGCCAAAATCCTACTTTTTTTATACCGGTAGAGTTTTGGTTTCAAGTTTTTTGCTGAAGTGAGCAAGAAACAAAAAAATATTATAAGAGGGTCCACTGTTTGTACAATGGGTGAAAACTGGGTTAAACAAACGCTGGCTAAGCTAATGTCGGGCTAGTGCTAGCCAACTTAAAAAAAACTTTATTTTTTAGGGGAAAAAAAGTTATAATTTTTGTGGGGTAGAAAAGGGTGTCTAAGGGGAAAGGGAGGGGGTCAAGCAAATCATTAGGGCCCGAGGCTTAATGGCTGAAAAAGGAAAGGGACTGTAATTAAAAATGAGCGAGAGTTAGATGCTTTAAAAGGGCATTAGAAGGGCTGTAACAGAGGCCGACGATAATGCTCCACGTCCCTTAAACCAAAAGACTCGTTCAAAACATAGGACTTCCTCGGACAACGTGAACGTGCTTCTTCAACGTTTTAAGTTTCAGAGAAGCGTCATGTCTCCAAATAATGTCTTGTGCACCATAGAGCACTTAAAATAAAAATAATTTCCTTTTATGACACCATTGTTAATGATAACGCCCTTTAGTTGTAGATGGAGTAAAAAACCAGAGTTGCTTGATAAAGAAGTAGGGAAGAACAATAGTTTACTTTCTTAGCCTAGTAACTAATCATTAACTACAGGTTTGTGGGATTATAATAGTTTTTACCAGTATTTCGACCATAACAGTTTCGTATTTATCCTTAAAATAGTTAAAATGTCATATAACTGTATCGTAGTGCATAGCTTTTTTGGTTGGAGTTATTTATTCAAACCAAATCTTTTAGTTACTTGCCAGAATTTGAGTAGAATCTTCTCTGATTATGAATTATCTATTCTCTAAGTCTAAATACGACAAAAGGCGGATTTTGACGTCAAAAAATTAAATCAAGTTAAGGTCAATCTAAGAAGACTTACAATAAAGCTAAAGAGTTAATCTCAAAAGACCAACGCAAGCTTTTATATCCAACTTATTGTTTTTCTGGAGTTGTATATTCTCCAAATGTTATGTTATTGTAGAGTTGATAATTGTCTGAGGGAATTTTCATTATCAGGTGTCTAGAGATAGGGGGTTGCTATTTTCAGGTGTTTAGAAATAGTTGAGATTTTGAGAGATCTGGGTTATACAGAGGTCTTAACAGTGAGGTTGTAATGAGGTCCATGGTGAGGATTTCCCCAGTCCAACTCGACACCTCCACGTAATGCCAGGCTTTCCTTCTAACCGCACCACGTCTACCATCCCTCAGATGATATCGTAAACTGAGCACCACTTTCCCTAGGGGTGAGAAAAGCCTCACTCGCTTTCCCTAAAGTCACGGACCCGATAGGAAATTGTAGTCGGTTTTCTTCAGCACTTCGACGCGAGCCATGAATACTAAATAATCGAGGAGCTCCTCCCGAAAACGGCTGTGGACCATGATATACGAGGCCTTAGGGTCATTTAATCAACTCGGTCCCACTCCTCATGCCGGGATTACCTTCCGAATCCCTGACTATCCGAAAACCTTTACATTTTACGGTCACCTTTACCATTACCACTCTTCAGAAAAAATAAAAATAAGGGTAAAACATTTTCTGCTTACTATAATATAAAACTGCCTCTTTGCCTTAACTTTTTTTAAACCCTAAAAGCGACTAAAACGCTTTTTTTACCACTACATAAAATATTGTTTTGTTTAAACCACTCACGTACTGGAAATAGGAACTAAAAAAAGAATCCAGTTAATTCAGATAAATCCAAGATTTAAAGATTCCTTATTACATAATAAAAGGAAGAGAAAAACCCATTTGGGATTTTTTTTTATCCTTGCAGGTGGTTATTTTCTATTCTAAACCACAATGGAAAACAATAAAACTAGAATTTATTTTTGTTACTTTCATTTTAGATTTGTAGAATTTAATTTCAAAGTTTTAAACACATTCTCATAGGTAAGACTTTAAGATTAAAAATTGTATATTCAAGTAAATAAAATAGTTTTTCCTACCTAAGCATTCTAGTTAAGATGTTGTGATTAAATAATGATATTGCTTAACTCTTAAACAAAAATATTATTCTATATAATGCTCAGTTAATATAAAAAAGTATAAAGCAAATTGTGCAATTAATAAAACTGAATTAAAAGCTATTATTAAAAGAAATTGTTTCGCACTGTAAGTAAACCTAAACCACTCAAATATTTTTATTTAACTTTAAATTGATATATATAAACACTTTATTAACAAAATATAAACAAGTGAGGCTGGCTTTATATTAGGGTTTTCACACACAGCGTACATATCAATCTAATGACAACATTTTAAATTAATAATAAGCTAACGCGAAACCTGCGAGAAGCAAAGAAAACTCTTGAGGATATATAAATTGATTTACTTATCTAGATATAGAGAAAGGATAAAAAAAGTTTTTCAACTTTTTCTGTTTAATCTTCTTTTAACAGTCTGTTAGAAAAAAAATTATATAACAATATATATTGTTATATAACAATAATCGAAGAGAGAGTAGATGTGAGACTTTACTTAGGTTCAGGTTATCTGAAGATACAAGCAATGTTTAAATAGTTAAAAGATAAAAGCTGATAATATTATACAGCGCTTATCTACTCAAAAGCCTTTTTATTTTTTATCTTATAACGGAATTCAGTTCCTGTGTTTGGCCAATGATTGCAGAATGAAAATAATTTTGAATAATGCCTTACCTTGTCCTTTATTTCTTATAACTGATATTTTCTCAATAATCAAATCTTTTTTTCTTAAATGTATTTATTTTTTAGTATGTGTATTGTGTATAAATTTAAAGAATAGTTTTGTTTATTTCATGTAAACCCTATAATAATAATTTTGAACTTCAAACATTTATACAGGTTTAAAGAGATTCTATATATATGTTTGGTAGTGGTAGTATGTGAAATTACTTTTTTTTNGTAAAATAATTTGTATGCTTTCCTGGTAGTTTATAAACTTATCAAATATAAAAACACTCCGTAGCGAAGCACGGGTATCCAGCTAGTATTGTATAAAAGTGAAGCGTGGAAATAAAGAAGCAACTGCAACATTTAAATCAACCTCTTTCACCTTGATATATTGTATAAAAGTTAAACGTGGAAATAAATATACGGCTGCAACATTTAAAAAGACAGTGTCACAATAAATGTATTATATTAAGGTAAAAATGTGTGGTAGTGGTATTGTGGAGAGACAGTATTTTTCTACTACACCTTAGTAAGAAGAGTCCGTATACAGATCCTAAAGTATACTTTTTTTTAATTTAAAAAAGAAAGGATAATTTTAAGAAAGATTTTGTAGAAAAAAAGAAAATGAAAAATACATTTCACTTATGCGTATGGAAATTAGAAAGAAAGATAGAAAAATATCCCCCAAAGCCTAAATGTACGAAAAACCAACTAACTGCAAGATAAATTTATTTGTATATTTTTCCTCCAACCCCCCCTCACCCCCCCCCCCTCACTGTAATGTATGTGTTTTAAGGTGGAAGGCAGGATAGGAGGGAATGGGTTTTAGGTTATGTTGAAATTTCGTATTTTCTATTTAATATTAATTTATTCTTGAAATGTATGCTGTGCAAAGATTTTGGGTTATCATATGAGGTAGCGGCCCCCTTCCTTTGAAAAGGAGGGGGGGTCTCATCAAGGCCTTTAGGAGGGAGAAGTCACACCACGAAAAATAAGTTATTTTTTTTAGAACAGCTTTCAGCCACTATAGGGCCATCATCAGTGCCGCAAAAGCGAAGAAAGTTAAATAAAAAGATGAATCATGGGAGAACGGTGAGTCATGTCAAACCAGCAACTGGTAGACCCTGATGATGACCCTATAGTGGCTGAAAGCTGCTCTGAAAATAATAAACTTATTTTTCGTGGAGTGACTTTTTCTTTCTACATTTAATGATGACCTCCACTAACTTTCATATTTTAACAGAAAGTACTGTTTATGTCCAAAATTAATCAGTGGAGCAACTCAAGACTGAGATGAACCAATTAAATTAATGAATTTTTAAAATAACGTTTTCCAGATGAAACTGGCTTTCAATCGCAAGTACAGTCTATAAGATTAGAGTTGGCACAATCAAAAAGCGGGAAAATTTTGATGGAAACGATTCTATTGGTCCCCCATGTTGAATGCAACTTCAGAAAAAAATGCTCTACTCTACCCCTGTTCCACAAAAAAAATATAACATGGCAACACTGATTTTCCCTTTTTATAACCCCAAAACTACCTCCACGTTTGTTGTTTCCCGCCTTCGATTGTGCCAACTCTAATCTTATAGACTGTA
>KZ654078.1:325521-337907 GCA_001010745.2 Gerris buenoi
ACATTGATATACAAGTAAAGAATAATTTTTTCGTAATTTAAATTCACAAGTTAAGTTCTACAGTGTAAAAAATCATTTTTTAACGTTATTTTTGTCATAAGGGGTAGTTTCTAAGGGTTGAAAATCAGTAGTAAAATACAAATTATCCTCGAATATATTTATTTTACTTAATTCTGCCAGATTTTATTGCATGAAGTGCTTAAACACGTGTTTTCCTATTTTTTTAACTTAGGGGTAGTTTTACCCCCTTAAAAACAAAAAGCGCAACTTGCGCATATATAACTTTTGAAGAGGAGGGTAAGATTAGCTTAGATCCAAATTTTTATAAAAATCCATGCAGTTTCTCAGATTTCGGAGGTAAGGCAATATTTTTGGCCCGCTTAACTGGACTATCTGGGTTTAATTTTGAATTAAAAGATCAAAAAAAATATTTTAGGCTTCTTCTCATATAGTTTTTTACTAGAAAAAAAAATTTCAGATAAATCCATGACATTGAAGCAGAAAATGTTCTGAAATAGGGTGATTGGCACGGAATGACCCTACTCGGACCCTCTACATCAACGTTTAAAGCTATTTTCTCAGGAACTAGATTTTTCCCGGGAAAACGGTTTATATCGTTAGATTCGTATTTAAAAGAACTATATTTTTTTATTTTTTTTAATGAAAATCGTCGGAACCGTTTTCGTGAAATCATTTTATTTCACGTCCTATCTGATTTTTTTTAGCACCCCAAATTTGGAGCTAATATTCATTTCTCGATTTCGCCTGGAGGGCATGATTTTTCTGAACATATATGCAAAATTTCATCAAAATCGGCCCAATAGTTTAGGCTCCTCGTTTTCTACACAAACGAAAGACAGACATTAAAAAACATTTTTGGACTTAGAGGACCTTAAAACATGTAAATCCATCAAAATCTCAAAGATTGAATTTTTTTAAAATCACAATACTTTTTCTTTTTTTTATGAGAAAGTAAAAAAGCAAAAGCGAAAAAAATCTAGCATGATATTCTCCATGTACAAAACATTTATTATTATCTGAAGGTTTTAAATTTAAAAAGCAATTTCACTAATGGCATCTCTTCTATGGTAAAGGTAGGGAAAATATTACGAGGAATAATTTTAGGTGGCAGAGCATTAAAGTTGAATTTCAACTAGTGGTAAAGGTGTGGTCAACTAGGGGCTGCTCAGTAATCATTATAAGTTGGAAATGAGCAGAAGTAAATGTAAGGGGGGGGGGGCATTAGGGGGGGGGGCTATGTTTTGAATTTAGTCTAGTAGGTAGGGAGTCGAGACGCGCATTTAGGGGGTCGAAGTCAACTGTCGGCACAACAGGTCCGAACGCGGTATTATAATTCTCAAAGTAAGGGTGGTTGGAGTAGATAAGTTCAAACTAGACGCCACCTGCGTCCAAATTGAATGTGACGCAAATTAAGTGGAACAGTAGAGAGGGGAGGGGAGAAGGGAGGGTAACAGTAAAACAGTAAAACCAAATAATTTTGGAGCTACGTCTCACCCTTAAACCAGTTATTACATGATAACTGACAATATTAAGTTACTAAGCGTAAAACCTTATCCGCCTTGTTATTAAACGATCATAATAATCCTATTATAGTTTAAGAACAAGGAATTATCTGTTTCACATCAATATTTAAAATGTGTTAAAATTATCTAAATGATCGAAAAGCCCATTTTATAAAACACATACTCACAAAATCTTTTTGTAGTTGGGCAAAAAAAAGTTTTATACACGAGATTCTTTTTTAATATCTTTAATATTTAAAATAAAACCTTTTAGCAGGGAAAAAAAACTTATTAACGTTAAATAAATTTAAAATCTAATTAAATGTCGAATACTGTTCAGTGAAAAGCTTCAGCCAAAACCCCTCCAGCCAATTAGTTAATTAGCCAAACCGGCTTATCTTTACTTTGCTTTTTTTTTGATAAAAAAAATCAGAATCAATGTTATTTTTTTTCATGCCCCCAATGCTATTAATGAGATTGTATTGTAGCTCGGGGTTCCCTATTATTTCGCTGAAGGGCCCTTTCTATTTTTTAATTTTTTTTTTTTTTTATATAGATGAAACCTTCTTTCAGTTATTTTCAAATTATTAAAAAGAGTTAAAAAGTATTTCTATCTTTCTCTAGCTTAACACAATAACCTTTAAAGAAAGGAAGAAAAAACAGGAATTTTATGTAGTTTAATTAACTTTTCATTAAAACAAAAAATCAATAAATAATTGATTACATTACAACAGTAGATACTTGAACTATAAAAAGAAAATCATTAATTGATCTAAATATTAACAGTACCTCTTAATTACAAGTAGAAATATCAGCTTTAGTTGTATAATTTTTTCAATATTTCAGAATTTAAAGTTATTATTTAAATTCCGGGGATTTACATGGAGTGAATTGAAGAATAGGAAAATGAAATCTGTAGAACAATAGGCTATTTCCAGAAATAGAATAATAGGAATGAATTTGTATTTTGTACAATGTGTAGATATTTATAGATATCTAGATATCAGAAGGCTAAAAGTTTATTATATCATCCACCATATGTTAATTTTTCAAAAATTAAAACATACAAGAAGTATTTTTTGTAAACACTTACAGTTTGAAAAGTTCTTATCTGATCCAACAACCAATCAAAATTAAAGATAAATGTGGAGGATATAAACTGATATGCGGGACCTGCAAAGGAGGTACGCGTAGGACAATCCGGTAGACAAATTAGTACACGCATTGCAGAGCACTGTAAATCTAGGCAGAAAATATCGAATGATGGGCATCAAAAACGTGTAAAACGTGTCTATTTTGCCAATAATTGTTTTCTGGAAACCGACCATATATTTATTTGATGTTGATAATTATGAACTTCTAAACTAGAGCCAAAAAATAGGAAATTGGACCTCTTAGAAAACTTAGAAATTCAAAGAGCTGTCTAAAATAAAATCTGTAGAACAAAAGGATATTTCCAGAAATAAAATAATAGGGAATCATTTGTATTTTGTACTGTCAGATATCTATAGATATCAGATATCAATATACTAAAAGTTTGCTATGTAATCAACCATATGTTTATTTCACACTGATTAAAACATGCATAAAGTATTTTCTTATTAACATTATACACTGTGAAAATTTTTCATCTGACACTTAGAAAATTTGGATGGTTTATTAAATGAAGTGTAGAGATGATCGCATAATAATTTCAACCATCTGTGCTCTGTAAAGTTTGCTAAAGTGATACTATTATTTATGTACAATACTTACCCTGGAATGGTAATGGTAGTCAAATCGTTAAGCACAGTTTGACCTTTAGCCTTCCACGCTCGTATGTGATGGTGGTGGATACCCTATTTTTCTGCAGTGCCACTGGTTGGCAGCAAACCTGCCACTCCAGCATTAAAAGTCCTGATGATCATACTCTCGTTTTTCCGTCAAAGCTGCGTCGCCAATTCGACAATCATTAAATAAACGTTTTAAACGTATTTAATTGGTACGTTATGAATGGGCTATGGCCAGGAGCATTGAGTCTATCTACCTGCGAAAAATGGGCCTGGGATAATTGGCCAGAGTCCAGAGGCCAATATGCAAGTAACTTGGGGCCTGGAGCATTAGGCTTGTTGTTGTGGCAGAGAAAAATCATTCTCCTGCGTAGCTTAGTTGGACAGAGCGCTACACTGGAAATGTAAAGGCCCATGGTTCAAGTCCCGGCGCTGGAGTCTATTTTTCTCTGTCTGTCTTCCAGTATTAATAATAACTACACATAATTTGATTTAAATTAAAACTTAAGCGTTCCATAGTATGAATACTACTAAAAACTTATACATTGGGCTTTACTTAATTTCAGATGTGTTCTGATGTTCCGACTAAATTATTTTTCATCAAATGTTCTTATATCTCATTTAAAAATCCAATAATGAGTTTTTAATAATTATCTATTTTTAAAATTGTAGTTTTCAATAAAAAAAAAAAATTGGGGGTACGGGGTACCTCGGAAATTTGATTTTCCGGGTGGCACAACTACAGGTTAGGACTGATTTTTCTGCCAAGTTTCAACTCTCTAGGTTAAATACCTTGGGCGCTACGATGATAACAAACATACATACATACACACACACACACACATACAAACGTCATGCTGAAAACCACTCAGGAGGTCTTAAAAACACCTGAAACAGATAATTCCGTTGAAATCTCGGAAAAAATTTTTTTGGTGAAAACAATACTTTGCCTACTATTAGTAGTGAGGAAAAGTAAAAAAAAAAATATTTTCTACTTATGTTGTACGTATCGAATTGACTGTCATTTGTAATACCAGCCATCCAATTACCATTACCGATCTAGGGTTAAAACAATTTTGACAGAATTAAGAAACAGAAC
The DNA here is from genome assembly GCA_001010745.2 of Gerris buenoi. Classification (NCBI taxonomy): domain Eukaryota; kingdom Metazoa; phylum Arthropoda; class Insecta; order Hemiptera; family Gerridae; genus Gerris; species Gerris buenoi. The sequence continues at coordinate 329,913 of KZ654078.1, forward strand.
GATCACATAACCTTATCTTTAAAGTTTAGAAGTAAAGGGGGGGGGGAGAACTTAAATAAACTAGACAATAATGGGATTTAAAATTATAATTTCAATGTGCCACACTAATTGGCAGACAATTTAAAATTAAATCACATTATAATTCCAATTTAATTAAATACATTTTTTTTTTTATTATGAACTAGTGAAAAGACTTTCATTTTTCTTCTTGTCCGTGTCAAATGAAACACTTTTACCAATCGTGGAAAAAAAGTTTTTTTTCACTTTTCTCCAAGCTCTGCCCCCCGACTTCCAGTGTAACCAATTTCACAAAACAAATATGTACGGAGGGAGTTTTTCAATCGGAAGCAGAGAACCTTTTCTACTGTCAAAGCTTCAATACGGACGCAACGCTTCGTTGGTAAAAAACACACATACGACAAATAATACACACACACACAAGAGAACAACTCGTCAATTTTGTACAGCTTCATAACCGTGAGTAAACATTATAAATATTAACCACGGGTCCCTGAATTTATACAGAATTCCAAAACGTTTCGGCTGGGTTCTCGCACGATTCCGTCAAATCGAGAACTTCCTGATTTTACATGCCTCGGAAAAAAATTCGGGGCCAGATTTGATATAAATAAAAGATGAATATGAATTCTACTCCAATTTCATCGTATCGATCAATTGATAATAATATTAGTGTATCGATAAGACTTTGTCCCTCAAAATTCTGGAAATGGAAAATTGGATGGCATATAAATTTCGTCTAACTCATCCAAAATAATAATACAGTTATTCCCAAAATTATAAATATTCATTCGTATTGATATACAATTATTTATTTACCTTTATGTATTACTAATCCTCTTAAGTGCAAACATTTATATGCATATGTTATAAAATATTTATTCTTACAGCCATTACATTTGACTTTTTAATACATTATGCATTATACCTATCATTTATATAATCGTGTAGTGTCAAGACAAAGGTGATGACGAACCACCTCAAATGATTTGTTATTGCAACCACATTTATTCTAATAAAATATTTGATAGTCTCTATTTTGATTTGTTGGTCTTCAAATAGATTTAATAACTTATCTAAATTATCTACCTATATTATTAAAAACTTTTGTAAACAAAAAATTGTGTCAAATTGTAAAATGTAAAATTGTGCAAAGGTTCAAGGTAGCGGCCATTTTTATTTTTTTCGTTTTATTTAATTTTACTTTTTCAAATTAACAACTTAATTTCATTTTTTTGAGATTATTATGTATTTACACATTTCGATGTCTCCTCCAACCAACAAACCGGACTTAAAAAACCTTAAAAAACTTTAAAAAAACAAACTATACAAAATAACAATAACAAAACCTGTATCTGTGGACACCACAACAACAGACAATAATAAATGACACGAGACGTTTATCACGGCAGACACACTTCATTTCATAATATTTTATAGACAAGATGATGTCATAAATATTTTTATCTCCAGTAGGGAGAAAAAGTTATGATTTTGGATTAGTTTAGAGTGACTAAAGCAGGTCTTTTCNGTTCGGAATCCATAAAATTTTCATATTCTTCTTTCTTATTGTCCTAAATACATAACTTTACAAAACAAATAAATAAAACAAAGATAACCATTTGTGGTAATTATTTTCTATTGCTCTTTTTAATTGTAGTAAGCTTATACAATACCTATTAAAATATTATTATAATTATCATTAATTATTTTTAACATTTTTTCTTTTTGTTTTAAAAATACCTTTTCAAAGGTGAAAAGTTAAAACAATATCTCTTTTCACACGACGGGTTAAAAAAAATAAAGCCGCAGGCCTACAACAAAACATCAAAGAATAAAAGGAGAGAATAAAAGAGATGTTAAAAGAAACTCTTTTGTAAGACCCAGGCTATGCATACAAAATTTTTATCGCTCACTCCATTCTTCAGGCACTACACTCTTTGTTACGAATATTTGAAATTTCAACATTTGCACTAGACTCAGCGATTAATAAAAATAAATAATATCATCAAATAAAAAGGAATGAGATTAAGTCTAATTAATTATTATTCTATTAATGATTATTGTATTAATAATTATCATCCAGAATTCTTTTATGAGTAAACATATTCAATTTTATGTTATTGCTACGCAATAATGACATATTGCAAAACAGAGCAGCTATTTTACATATTTTTGTAATCATATGAAATAGTTACACTATCTGCTTTTATTAAACCAAAAACACTACAGTATTTGACATTTTGACCTATAACAAAAATAAACAAAACAAGTCATGGAACAGGCTTCTATAATATTGTCGATAACATTTTTTCCCCATCATAAAATTGTTAAGCTTACGTTTCGCGAGCGATGCGCGTGAACGCTTGGACGGATAACGTTGTCCAACAAACTCAGCCAGGGCATTTCAGAAGAACAATTTAAAGCAATAATAACTGAGCTAAAGAACGACTATTGTAATTTTTATTCTTTCTGCTTAAAATTATGGTCAAGTTTTCTTCTTTTTTGTCTTAAATAACACAATTGATTTGAAGAAGATTAAAATATGAAAGATCTTATTGTAAAAATGTTTCTTTTAATTGTTTTCAAATTTTAAATAATTTCTATAATGGTTTTCTTAAGGTTTTAATTTATTAACATCATAATATATTTGTTGTAGGTACTATCATAAAACTATAAAATGATTTGTATTTTAATCGAATTTTAAGCTGTAGAAGAGAAAATAGGTCCGAGACATCTCAAAATAAACTTTCTCATATATATACGAATTGCGTCAGAGCGTGGGAAAAGAGTCCCCATTAAGGGTGTCCCTCGCCCTGCTCTGTCCTCGATTCATTGATGCAATTCAATGAATCGATGACACGGATCGGACCCACGGATACAAATTATAAGAAAAAATTTAATTTAAAATACTGACCTTTTACATATGAATAACCCGAAATATGGTTCTACCTAATTGAGACTTATTTATCACCATAATACTATTTCCTACAAACACCAGAATGTAATAAGGTTCAAAATCGTGTTTCTATATTGTTAGAAATAATATTAATNGGTTCTCGCACGATTCCGTCAAATCGAGAACTTCCTGATTTTACATGCCTCGGAAAAAAATTCGGGGCCAGATTTGATATAAATAAAAGATGAATATGAATTCTACTCCAATTTCATCGTATCGATCAATTGATAATAATATTAGTGTATCGATAAGACTTTGTCCCTCAAAATTCTGGAAATGGAAAATTGGATGGCATATAAATTTCGTCTAACTCATCCAAAATAATAATACAGTTATTCCCAAAATTATAAATATTCATTCGTATTGATATACAATTATTTATTTACCTTTATGTATTACTAATCCTCTTAAGTGCAAACATTTATATGCATATGTTATAAAATATTTATTCTTACAGCCATTACATTTGACTTTTTAATACATTATGCATTATACCTATCATTTATATAATCGTGTAGTGTCAAGACAAAGGTGATGACGAACCACCTCAAATGATTTGTTATTGCAACCACATTTATTCTAATAAAATATTTGATAGTCTCTATTTTGATTTGTTGGTCTTCAAATAGATTTAATAACTTATCTAAATTATCTACCTATATTATTAAAAACTTTTGTAAACAAAAAATTGTGTCAAATTGTAAAATGTAAAATTGTGCAAAGGTTCAAGGTAGCGGCCATTTTTATTTTTTTCGTTTTATTTAATTTTACTTTTTCAAGTTAACAACTTAATTTCATTTTTTTGAGATTATTATGTATTTACACATTTCGATGTCTCCTCCAACCAACAAACCGGACTTAAAAAACCTTAAAAAACTTTAAAAAAACAAACTATACAAAATAACAATAACAAAACCTGTATATATTATAAATAGTAGAGAATAAATGGCTAATGTAATGATGAAGTTGTTGAAATCAGGTTGGCGACATTGCTTTCTCGACCTTTTTTTTTATCATTGTTTATAACCTGCATCTAAATAACCTTCTATTTGAGTTTAATTCTAATTCTTATATTTGTTTTTAATATTAAATATCTTATATGTATGCTATTAAAAGTGCTAATGATCATTGGTATTTATTTAAATAATAAATAAAAACTTTAAAATAGACAAAAATGTGTATTTTCTCCCATCTGGAGATAAAATATTGTATGTACCTCGTGAGTAAAGTGCCATTATTCCCCTCACGATAATTATATATTCCTCGGCTGCGTCTCGGGAGCTTATTACAGTTATTCCCTCAGCTGCGCCTCGGATTTAAGGACCGTGGTTCCTTCGGTTTCGCCTTAATGAACCAACTTATTCGCTCAGGGAATAATTACCTGATATAATAATGCATAAATAACTATTTCTTGACAGTAATGAAAAAGTGGAAAATAATAATTATTTTTTACTAATCTGGATGAATATTAAGCAGGGTAAAAGCTATATTATTCAAATAAGCAATATTTTTGTACAATAATATTGACCTTTAAGGAGTCTACCACTTAAAACAACAACATTCCTACAAAGAATTTAAACTAATAAAAAATAGATTTAATGAAAAAAAATAGTTTGACGGTAACATATTTTAATTAATGTGGTAACTATTTCCGCTGTTATATTAAACATCTATTTAAGATGAGTTTCTTTAATGCCTCGTTCTACTTTTGATTACGTTATAATTAGACTCCCGTTTCTTTTCAAGCTCGTAATTTTTTTTTTCAAGCGAATAAGTTTATGAAGAAAAAAAAGTTATGAATTCCAACCTTGTTTTTTCCCCGTTATAAGCAAGCGAAGGGAAGAATTAGAAGGAAGGAAAGAAGGGGGTGGGGGTTGAACTCCATTTTGGAAAATTTCAGCCTTAAAATTGTTGGGGGAGAAAAGTTGTTTTGTTTTAGTTTACTTTAAAAGGGTGGGGGTCAGGGGAGGGTCGAGGGGTGAAGGGGGGGGACGCTTCAGAAGAACAATTTAAAGCAATAATAACTGAGCTAAAGAACGACTATTGTAATTTTTATTCTTTCTGCTTAAAATTATGGTCAAGTTTTCTTCTTTTTTGTCTTAAATAACACAATTGATTTGAAGAAGATTAAAATATGAAAGATCTTATTGTAAAAATGTTTCTTTTAATTGTTTTCAAATTTTAAATAATTTCTATAATGGTTTTCTTAAGGTTTTAATTTATTAACATCATAATATATTTGTTGTAGGTACTATCATAAAACTATAAAATGATTTGTATTTTAATCGAATTTTAAGCTGTAGAAGAGAAAATAGGTCCGAGACATCTCAAAATAAACTTTCTCATATATATACGAATTGCGTCAGAGCGTGGGAAAAGAGTCCCCATTAAGGGTGTCCCTCGCCCTGCTCTGTCCTCGATTCATTGATGCAATTCAATGAATCGATGACACGGATCGGACCCACGGATACAAATTATAAGAAAAAATTTAATTTAAAATACTGACCTTTTACATATGAATAACCCGAAATATGGTTCTACCTAATTGAGACTTATTTATCACCATAATACTATTTCCTACAAACACCAGAATGTAATAAGGTTCAAAATCGTGTTTCTATATTGTTAGAAATAATATTTATGTTTTATACTCTACTATAATTATAATTATAATTTAATTTATACTCATAAAAATATGTACGGAGGGAGTTTTTCAATCGGAAGCAGAGAACCTTTTCCACTGACAAAGCTTCAATACGGACGCAACGCTTCGTTGGTAAAAAACACACATACGACAAATAATACACACACACACAAGAGAACAACTCGTCAATTTTGTACAGCTTCATAACCGTGAGTAAACATTATAAATATTAACCACGGGTCCCTGAATTTATACAGAATTCCAAAACGTTTCGGCTGGGTTCTCGCACGATTCCGTCAAATCGAGAACTTCCTGATTTTACATGCCTCGGAAAAAAATTCGGGGCCAGATTTGATATAAATAAAAGATGAATATGAATTCTACTCCAATTTCATCGTATCGATCAATTGATAATAATATTAGTGTATCGATAAGACTTTGTCCCTCAAAATTCTGGAAATGGAAAATTGGATGGCATATAAATTTCGTCTAACTCATCCAAAATAATAATACAGTTATTCCCAAAATTATAAATATTCATTCGTATTGATATACAATTATTTATTTACCTTTATGTATTACTAATCCTCTTAAGTGCAAACATTTATATGCATATGTTATAAAATATTTATTCTTACAGCCATTACATTTGACTTTTTAATACATTATGCATTATACCTATCATTTATATAATCGTGTAGTGTCAAGACAAAGGTGATGACGAAGCACCTCAAATGATTTGTTATTGCAACCACATTTATTCTAATAAAATATTTGATAGTCTCTATTTTGATTTGTTGGTCTTCAAATAGATTTAATAACTTATCTAAATTATCTACCTATATTATTAAAAACTTTTGTAAACAAAAAATTGTGTCAAATTGTAAAATGTAAAATTGTGCAAAGGTTCAAGGTAGCGGCCATTTTTATTTTTTTCGTTTTATTTAATTTTACTTTTTCAAGTTAACAACTTAATTTCATTTTTTTGAGATTATTATGGATTTACACATTTCGATGTCTCCTCCAACCAACAAACCGGACTTAAAAAACCTTAAAAAACTTTAAAAAAACAAACTATACAAAATAACAATAACAAAACCTGTATCTGTGGACACCACAACAACAGACAATAATAAATGACACGAGACGTTTATCACGGCAGACACACTTCATTTCATAATATTTTATAGACAAGATGATGTCATAAATATTTTTATCTCCAGTAGGGAGAAAAAGTTATGATTTTGGATTAGTTTAGAGTGACTAAAGCAGGTCTTTTCTTCCCTGAAATTAAAAAAGTAGGGCGAAAAAGTAAACAAGGTACTAAGTAAGTACTGCCAACTTAATTAGTTTATAAATAGTAGAGAATAAATGGCTAATGTAATGATGAAGTTGTTGAAATCAGGTTGGCGACATTGCTTTCTCGACCTTTTTTTTATCATTGTTTATAACCTGCATCTAAATAACCTTCTATTTGAGTTTAATTCTAATTCTTATATTTGTTTTTAATATTGAATATCTTATATGTATGCTATTAAAAGTGCTAATGATCATTGGTATTTATTTAAATAATAAATAAAAACTTTAAAATAGACAAAAATGTGTATTTTCTCCCATCTGGAGATAAAATATTGTATGTACCTCGTGAGTAAAGTGCCATTATTCCCCTCACGATAATTATATATTCCTCGGCTGCGTCTCGGGAGCTTATTACAGTTATTCCCTCAGCTGCGCCTCGGATTTAAGGACCGTGGTTCCTTCGGTTTCGCCTTAATGAACCAACTTATTCGCTCAGGGAATAATGACCTGATATAATAATGCATAAATAACTATTTCTTGACAGTAATGAAAAAGTGGAAAATAATAATTATTTTTTACTAATCTGGATGAATATTAAGCAGGGTAAAAGCTATATTATTCAAATAAGCAATATTTTTGTACAATAATATTGACCTTTAAGGAGTCTACCACTTAAAACTACAACCATTCCTACAAAGAATTTAAACTAATAAAAAATAGATTTAATGAAAAAAAATAGTTTGACGGTAACATATTTTAATTAATGTGGTAACTATTTCCGCTGTTATATTAAACATCTATTTAAGATGAGTTTCTTTAATGCCTCGTTCTACTTTTGATTACGTTATAATTAGACTCCCGTTTCTTTTCAAGCTCGTAATTTTTTTTTTCAAGCGAATAAGTTTATGAAGAAAAAAAAGTTATGAATTCCAACCTTGTTTTTTCCCCGTTATAAGCAAGCGAAGGGAAGAATTAGAAGGAAGGAAAGAAGGGGGTGGGGGTTGAACTCCATTTTGGAAAATTTCAGCCTTAAAATTGTTGGGGGAGAAAAGTTGTTTTGTTTTAGTTTACTTTA